>JAFMOD010000206.1:9149-77209 GCA_019802435.1 Corydoras maculifer
GCCCTGTCCTGGGTCTATCTGCCCAGCACCCGAGACGTTTTCCCCTGGATGGGCATGGGGAACCCCACCACGACCCTAATAGAGGATAAAGCGGGAGATAATGAATGAATGAAATAAACAAATAAAATGATTCGTTATTTTTAAGGTCAACTTAAATTAAGTAAACACACATTCATGCAGTCTGTCGTCCTTCCCCCGCACCGTCACCCCCCCCCCCCCCGCACCACACGATGCGAGTAGATCGATATGAGAACGAAGGGACCTCCAGCATCCCAAATCCAATTACCGTGGAAAACATTCAAGTCCCGACACTGGAGCGATACACACACGTGTATTTACACATCCACACAATATGACAACAACATACAAGGTCAGAATTCTACACGCAATTGTGGCACAAATAATGACCGCGTGGTCAATACGGCGCATTCAGGCCTGGTCCGTCCGTCAACTCACGGCCTTCAGGTTTCAAAGCCGAGCGGTTAAAGCAATAAATACATCCAACTGTGTGAGTTTTGATTAGGTTGCATGTGGGAGACCTTTCCATTGGGCTGAAGTGTGTGTGTGTGTGTGTGTGAGAATAGGCTGCATTTCCAATCTTGAAAAGGTCTGATTTATGGCAGATTTGATATCTTTCAGGGAGATAAGGGTCTGGTAAGCGTGCGCCCACGAGCAGCAATCAGAAAAAGGCCTTGGGTCGGAAAAAAAAACGTCATTGTTGAAAAATAGCCGGCTTTACGGTCAGACTTTATGCTGCAATTCAACAGCGTGATCTTTCAACTCTGAACCGCCGATGCCACGGGTCGCCGGCTATGCAGGATCCTGACTAAATACGACAGGCGGCCGGAGCAGAGCCCTGCGAAGACATGGACAGGACGGCGGGACACGAATAAAAACAAGACCATTCACGTTATTTCGAGCTTGATTCCAGAATATAAATAAATACACAGCATGGACGGACGTATTGGGATGCTCACACATCAGACCTATAAGGTGCAGGATGTGATGTAGGTTCATGGAGGGGGTGGGGACGGGACATTTCACATGGTCGTGACCATACAGCTCATCCCATGTCATTCTCTTTCTCTCCCATCGAGTGGATCCCACTTACACGAATTGAGGCATCCCTTCACCCCGCTGCGTTTCCTCGAATGCAAATGGCAGATATTCGCATGGTGTTGATTTTCATGTTAAGGGTTCTAAGACGTTCTTGTGAGGACATCTGTCTCGATGTCTGCGTTCTGATTTGGTATCAAACATGCTGTTGCTGGAGTCGACGTTCTCCCTGCAGAGTACTTAACTGAAACATCAGATTAATTAACCCCTTTAACTCATTTGTAATCATTCATTCATTCATTATCTTCCACTTAATCCTCCACTAGGGTTGCAAGGGGGGGTTCCTCATGCCCATCCAGGGGAGATGTTTTAGGTGCTGTGCAGAAACACCCAGGACATGGAGCCATGGGCACACTCATGGGCTACCACGGTTACAGGATGGAATCTGGATATTAATTGGACTGGCGGTCCTGCAGGACGCGCTCAATGGAGTTATATATAGTTTACCAATTGTTAAATACGGGTCACCTGATCTTAACCCAATCTGCACATGTCCCTCACCAAGCCTCGGTCCTCACAAGGCTTCTTCCTTACAATACCAACATAACAGAGTTTTTTTTCTTGCCACTGTCGGCTTGCTCTTTGGGGTTAAAAGGCTTTTAACTCTTGTAAAGCCGCTTTGTGACGATGTATTGTTGTAAAAAGCGCGATATAAATAAATGACGTGAACCTGAACGTTAAGAGATGGACGTGCTGAGCCCTGCACAACCGCATGGGTATGTTGATTTAACCTCTCTGACATGAAGCAATAATCTCCACAACGCGTGACATCATGCTTAAGAATATATTACTTGATCAATCGGAGGGGTTGGGGGGGGGGTTGTTTAGGTTTGGGCAGCACTGCGTCTTCATCATTAAACATATCAGGACACGTCGACCTCCTAATTCCTAAGTAGCTTTTTGGCTTTTGTGCTGCTGCTTTGTGTCTTTCAGCTGACATTAAACTCAGACCTTGGTGAGGCAGTGTAATCAACCATTTCCATTAATTTAGCAGCTCAATGGCGGGGTGGGGGTGGGGGGCGGGGGAGGGGGGTTGTACACTTGTTCTTTGTGAGTATTTCTCATTCTGAATAGAGTGAGGCATTAAGAGGAGGCACAATCCGGAATCCTGATGCTGATTATGAGATCTGACTTTGACCGCGATGCCGAATTACCAGGAAGGTAGCCCTGCTCGAGTCCTCGAACCCGTGCTGCTTACCAACATCTCACATCACCGTCAGATCAAAAGCTTATGAAATTACAAACGTATTAATAAACCGATCCGAATCCACGCCGAAGATCCGTTAGGGCTGATCCAAACTGCAGCCGCTGGCTTAATGAGCTTCCAGTGGCTCCCACGCCACACACACACACACACACACACACAAACACACAAACACACACCCGGCTTCAGCCCCACCGTCTGTCAGTCACATTCCATGCGGTCGCTCTGCTTATTTGTAATTGCGGTTTATTAAGTGCTTCTTATTAGAATAAATTAGCATTTAGATGCCAGACAGGCAGATGGGGCATCCGGATGTGGCCCGCCATACTGATGAGGTCCCGTCGCTCGAGCGGTCGGCGTATCGCACTCCAGTCGCTCGCTGTGAGCTCAGTATGCACACCCATCGCCCGTCCGAGTGCATGTGCGCTTACATGAGAGTTTGTTATGAATGCATTCAGGTCGTGATGGTGAGAATGAGATTTACACACTGCTCACACACACTGCTGCCGGATTTAACGAAGGGAATTTTAAACATCATCCTCAACGTGTTATAAAGACAAACGAGAAGCTGTATAATGTTCCACACGAAAAAAAACAAAAAAAACTGCGTACACCGTGTGAGGCCTCGACGTGACGAAACTGCCTGCGAACATCGTATGGACGTCAAAGTGGGGAACCGAAGTACGGGAACAAACAGCAGCGAGATAACAGAGTAGATTTCATCAGCTTCACCAGAGAATCTGAACACAGACTTCACCATGACGGCACAGACAAACGGATCAGAGCAGCCGAGCCTTACAGCTACCGGAGAACAGCCTCCACTCAACTGGGAATGATGCTGATGATGATGCTGATGATGATGATGCTGATGCTGATGTTGGACAAAAGCACCTCTGCACATCACCGTCTCTGTTCTAGTTCGTCTTTTGGATGGGGTTGAGTTTAGGACTCGGGTGGGTCACACCAAAGACCTTTTCTTTGGCCCTGGGGGGCGCGTCATGGTGGAATCCTTCATAAGAATGCTCCACACCGGCGGCAGCAAGACCGAATGAGCCACGCCTTTTCTTTTGTTCACATCCATCCATCCATTATCTTCTGCTTTATACTCTATTAGGGTCGCGGGGGGGTTCCCCATGCCCATCGCAGGGAGAACGTTTTGGGTGCTGGGCAGATGCACCCAGGACAGGATGCCAATCTATTGCTGGGCACACACTCACTCACACACACACTCTATATGGGGCAATTTGGAGAATTCAATTGACCTTGATCCACGTTTTTGGACTGTGGGAGAAAACCGGAGAACCCGGAGGAAACCCACACGAACACGGGGAGGACATGAAAACTTCACCCAGGTTGGGATTCGAACCGGGAATCCCCAGCGCTGAGAGGAGAACATGCCAACCACTAAACCACTAACCGTGCCGCCCTTGTTCACATTCAGCTTTTCATATCACAAACTTTACATTCATTAAAACAACGCGAGGAACGTTTTTAAATGTGAACGCTCGCTCGCTCGTCTGCGTACGAGCCAAGAAAACCAATAATAACATCCTGTAAATGAAAGCGCTGCGACTCGGGGACTCGGACACCTTTTACTGTCCCCCAAACGAAGCCGGAAGAAGCGAGTCGGACCAACAAACGAGTCCCGCTCACATCCGCGGAGAACCCTCGGCTTTAACGCGAGGACGGCGGCGCTCGTATCTAAACATCTGTTCTCCTCCGTTTCATTCCTGTATAATTAAGTTTACGTACTTCTCCTGTCCTCGCGGATACAAAGCAAATTCTCATCATTAAATTCACAAACGGCGCACCAACGCCGCCGCACGTCTACACCCACGGCGTGGTCGAGGCCCCCGATGGCGGGACGAGAGAGAACTTGATACTTCTTTAAAAAAAAGAGAAGTGAATAAAGATTCATCAACTCTCTCTCCGACGGCGCGACTGCGGGGCCGCCGTAATGCTGATCCCTCTGCAGATTCGTACTAACGGTCTCCCCTGCTAGCTGTAGACCATAATTAAATTAGATGGAGCTCGGGGGAACGCTCGGGTTCTCTCAACTGTGTTGCGGGCCGCCGCGGGAGCGCTCGCCGCCGCCGACGTGTGACTGAACACACAGCCGTATTGACAAATTCTAAACACATGTGGTTTAATTATTAGCATTAAAACTGTTTGGTTGGAGCAGCCAAGAGGCATGAAGTCGCCTCCTAGGACTTCCACCGCTCCTCCGCTCCTCCGTGTTCTCTCGTTCCCGTTTTGATGGAGAGCCCGTGGCATTAAACACCGGGGAACGCGGGGTGATGCTTCTGCCGCTGTTTACGTTTTTCGTTTCTGTCTCCCGTTTCTTCTCTGGAACTTTCCGTCGCACCATCGTCATAGGGACACAAACGAAAACGTACACCTTCATGAGCCCAAGTCTGCCCCCTATCTCTGACCTGCAGCGTCTAATCATATAGAAAGGTTTTCTTTAGGATTCTGGATTAAGACTGCTTTTATTTACAAGAACATCTGTGTGACGAAACACCTCACTCACAATCGGCCTTCCAGTTCATTCCTAGTTCCAGTTTAATGGGTTTAAGTCAGGGGCTCTATGCATTTATTCATTTATTTATTCATTCTCTTCTGTTGGAGGGGGGGGGGGTTGTACCCATGCCCATCCAGGGGAGAATGTTTTGGGTGCTGGCAAATACACCCAGGACATGGCGCCAATCTATCACTGCGTACACACATAAACTGACAAAATATAGGGGCAATTTGGCGGCTATCTATCACTGCATACACACATAAAATCACAAAATATAGGGGCAATTTGGCACCAATCTATGACTGCGTACACACATAAACTCACCAAATATAGGGGCAACTTACAGCAACCAATTTACCTTGAATCCATGTTTCAGACTGTGGAAGGAAACTGGAGAACCCACACAGACACGGCGAGAACATGGAATCTCCAGCCAGATTGGGATTCGAACCCGGATCCCCAGCGCTGAGAGGGGGATGTTCCACCATGCCGCCCGGGTTCTATGCAGTCCAATCCCAATCATCCACACCACACTCCCCCCATCATGTCACCACAGACCTTACTTTGTGTAAAGGGCCACAAAACATAAAAGGGCCTTCCCCAAACTGTTCATTTAAAGCTGGACGCGTCCAACCGTCCAAAATCCACAACGTCTGAACGTCGTGTGACTCCTTCCCAATTTTCAGTAAAATCACATGATCCAGATTCTGATTCCAGTCGTTTTTTTAAAAATGAACACCGTCTCCACGCTGCCCGCTGCGCGTTCGGACGTACGACCCGATCCGGCGGTCATGTGGTAAGCCGCGGGTCATTTCGGACACACTCGCTTCATGTGCTATGTTATTCAACAGGGTCTTCAAAGCGAGATGAAGCGAGCCTTTGAGATCCCGAACTCAGTATGAGCTCTGATTAATTATGATTATTAATCAAAGGCTTTTCGTTAACACGAGGCTCAATCGGCTTTTTGGTTTGTTTTGCACCAGTTTGCACAAGTTCACACCTCCTCCCGGGCGCCACATCCGCCTGCACGCCTGGTTTAAACAGGAAATGATGCAAACGTCTCGTTTATCACACAGACGCTGCTATTTAAGCCTCGTTCTGAGAACGCGTTGTACAAACTATGAAGTTGAGCTTGATGTAGACTGAAGCACTGAGCTGGTTCCACTCAAAAGGCAAACGTTTTTAAGTTTCATTCATTCATTCATTATCTCCCGCTTTATCCTCTATTAGGGTCGCGGTGGGGTTCCCCATGCCCATCCAGGGGAGAACGTCTCGGGCGCTGGGCAGATACACCCAGGACAGGGCGCCAATCCATCACTGGGCACACACTCACTCACACAGACACACTCTATAGGGGGCAATTTTGAGAATTCAATGAACTTGATCCATGTTTTTGGACTGTGGGAGGAAACCGGAGAAGCCGGAGGAAACCCACACAGACACGGGGAGAACATGGAAACTCCACCCAGATGGGGATTCGAACCGGGAATCCTTAGCGCTGAGAGGCGAACGTGCTAACCACTAAGTTTCAAGTTATAAAGGCTAATTTATGCCTGAAAGGCTGCGTGTGAACACTTCTGAAAGGTTCTCCATGAAACATCGGCGGGTCGTCCCGCGAGGGCGAGCCGGAGTAGCCATTCGTGGTGCGTTCTGAAGTCTGTACGTATTTAGGCTGCAGGCACGAACGCGAATGAGAGACGCGGCGGGTCTAAATGATTAAGTCGATCACCTGAGGATGTTGTTTTCACAGCGTTTTTGGAGACAGATTCGGGCCGAGTGGCGAAAATGAAACATTCATGTAACGCAATAGCAGCGAGTCTATCGAGATATCGGGAGCAGCGGCACCTCCAAGAGAACGCCATCTTTTATTACATCTGCCTGGGGATCCGACGCACCGCCGCCGTCCGCCGTACGTTTGTGTACAAAGAGGGAAATTCAGCGTGAAAAAAAACATCTATGATTAATGTATAACACCACGAGGGATGAAAATAAATTTCTAAAATCTAAAGCATTCAGAAAATTCAATTCTATTTGACTTTCTGCTGGAGCGATCCAAGCTCACATCCATGTTCCCGCATCCTAATAGCAGCATACGGCACGTCACATGGTCGCAGCGCGGACGCCTGGGCTGATTTCAGAGGGCCGGGCAGGAGATCGGGGCCTGCACCAGCTTCCTCTCAGCTGCCGCTAATGCTCGCTGCCTGAATTTCAAGCAGGCGTAATGAAGTCATTTGTCAGCAAGAAGTTGGGTCTTCCACTATCCTCCAGCCGTCATTAGTCTGCCGGAGCCCCGGTACCGTCGCCTCCTGCCATCGCTGCAGAATCTAATCAGCTTTAATGCATTTTTTTATTGTTTTATTTATTTAGGGGGGACTTTTTTCTCCTCGTTTTTTATTTTTTTTGGACCTCGTGACGTTCACCATGAAAATAAGTATAAAATGCACTTCATTAAATACCAAGTGTACAGAGCTGCTGCTTCACTGCAGAGGGGGCTTTAACATATTTTGCCCTTGAACATGGAGTTTTAAATAACAAAGGATACAGACGCTCACCAAGGACTTAATTAAGAGCAATTGGACAGTAATGGGAAGGCCCTACGTTTGATCTCGAGCTCCACGCAACCACACAGGGCAGAACTGGGTGTTATTACAGCCCTGCAGGGGGCAAATATGGGTCTTCGGACCTTCATGAGGTCAATAGATGAATGAATCAGATGTAAATAAGTGTAGGACATACACACGTACTTTCTATATAAATAAAATAAAAATAAATGAAGGCATTTGTGAGAGTGCACTGTGCTACACACACCGTGCTGCTCATTATACGTTCTGCCTGTTGGTTGTGTCCTGTTCCACGTTCTTGGCCCCCAAAATAAATGACTGGTACAGAGTGATGATCTGAGTTATTGTCGACCTGCTGTGCGTTTTTAAATCAGTTCCATGTTCATCAAATACAACAACTAATCATTAAAATCCCTTCTTTAACCCTAAAGATGTCAAATCTGAATCAACCCATCTGGTGCCAACAAACATGCCACGGTTCCAACGACCAAAATCACACCATTTACTCATTTTAAAATGTAATACACCGCCCGGCCGGTATATCTCCACATTCATTCATTCATTCATTATCTTCCGCTTATCCTCTATTAGGGTCGCGGTGGGGTTCCCCATGCCCATCCAGGGGAGAACGTCTCGGGCGCTGGGCAGACAGACCCAGGACAGGGCGCCAATCCATCGCTGGGCACACACTCACTAACACAGACACACTCTATATGGGGCAATTTTGAGAATTCAATTTACTTGTTCCATGTTTTTGGACTGTGGGAGGAAACCGGAGAACCCGGAGGAAACTCACGCAGACACGGGGAGAATATGGAAACTCCACCCAGATGGGGATTTGAACCGGGAATCCCTAGCGCTATGAGGCGAACGTGCTAACCACTAAGCCACCGTGCCGCCCATATCTCCACATAAAGAATCTAAATCTAAATACACACCCAGTAATCATCACACCATGTGCTAATTAAAGTCTGGAGCTAAGTCCACAGTCATAAAAAAATCAAACATTTGAGGTGGCAGAACACCGAGATAACGCCCTTGTGTTAGTATTGGGTATATTTCAGGGAGCTCAGCAGGTTCTATAGGGGTGGGGGGTGGGGGGAGGTTACTTTAGGTCCCTGATGAACATCATTAGCGGCTCCCCTTCGCCTTCAGCGTGACTGATCCGGCATTAACACCTGATCATTAGCTGATTTACTGCCGGAGAACCGGGCGGGAACCAAGGTCAACGAGGCGGCGTTCTGTAATGAGACCCTCACTGCCGCCGAAGCATGAAAGGAACAACGCACCACCAAAATATCAACAGCCTCTTACCCCCCCCCCCCCCAATCACAATGACCTGAAGGCCAAAATGAAAGTGCACTGTACCGTTCACCGTCAGAGCCACCTCCTTCTCGCCGGCGCCGACGCGCTGAACCACCGCACGGCAGACGTACTTCCCAGCATCCTCCTGCCGCACCGATTTCAGCGTCAGGATGTTTTCATTGCTCAGCACCTAAAGTCAGAAAAAAAAAACAATGTTACGAAAGTGGAACAAGTAGAACTAGAAATTCCTCAGAGTTTGCCCTGATAGAACCATAGAACCCCTGCATTTACACTCATACGAGCGCCAGAACGTTTCTTCCACTTTTGCAGCTTCATAACTCTGGGACGTGCATCTGTGTGCCATTGCGTACAGACCTGGCTCTCAATCGGATTTCCAGTTCATCCCAAATGAGATTAGGGTTCTGTGAGGACCGGTCAACAAGCGGGACGGTGGGTTTGAAGCTGAACCAGGTTTTAAAAAGCAGGACACGTCGTGATTTAAGAGTTCTGTGTTCTGAGGGACTCACCACTCCAGATCCCCGCTTCATCCACACGATGGTGAGCGATGGGTTTCCCGTCCAGGCGCAGTTGAAGACGGCGTCGGAGCCCAAATCCACCTGAAGCGACTGCGGCTCTGCAGCCATCCGAGGACCGACTGCACAAACCAACATTCGATGGGTTAACGACCAGGACGGACGGCTGCTGATGGGAATTCGGTTCTAAACACTCACAGTAGACGTCCACGTTGCGGCTGATGTTGGTACTGCCCAAGGGGTTGGTGACCTCACAGGAAACGGCCTCGGTGAAGAAGGAGTGGT
The DNA here is from genome assembly GCA_019802435.1 of Corydoras maculifer. Lineage (NCBI taxonomy): Eukaryota > Metazoa > Chordata > Actinopteri > Siluriformes > Callichthyidae > Corydoras > Corydoras maculifer. The sequence goes on from JAFMOD010000206.1 coordinate 18,675, forward strand.
CCACCACCACCTCGTACGTGTCGCCAGACACTTCCTTGATCACGTTGCCGCCTTTGGCCCACCTGAAAGTGATCAGAGGTCATTAAGGATTCACTCGTGATCCTGCTCTAATGATCATCCTGTTCAGACTGACGGAGCGGGTTCGAGAGCGAAACATCCAAAAAATTCATTCATAAATAAATAAAATAATTAAAATAAATAAATAAAACCTGTCCACCAAACCTCAACCTAAAAGAACCCAACACAGGGACAGGGAGAACATACAAATTACAAACATCCTTCCCACTTATTAATTCAAGGGCAGGACCTTCCTCCTTCAGGGTGAAAACACTGAAAATCAGCAGGGCAGTGATGATTCAGTATAAGAGGTGGGCGGCACGGTGGCTGAGTGTTTAGCATGTTCTCCTCTGAGCGCTGGGGATTCCAGGTTCGAACCCCAAGAGTTTGGAGTGGAGTTTGCATGTTCTCCTCATGTCAACGTGGGTTTCCTCCCACAATCCAAAAACATGGATTCAAGGTAAATGTGTGTGTGTGCCCAGCAATAGCCCCCCCCCTCCCCCCCCCTCCGATGAACCTAGAAAAGGATTAAGTGGGAGATAGTGAATGAATGAATGAATATCAGGTCTGGGGGAACCTTCTGATTCCACATCTGACTTCATTATTAGTTTCATCATTTACCCAACAAAACCACCCCTTCGATTAGGACGTTGCTAAGCAACACACACGTTGCTGCCGGTTGAAAGTTTGCACTGAAGTATTCGGCGCGTCTCGTGACGATCCTTTATTTCACGGCGGCGTTCGTAAAAAAAAAAAAAAAAACCTCTCAACTCTTTTCTTGGTCTGGTCCTGCGAGCGGCCTCCGTGCAGTCACCCACACATCCAACCTGACCGGGGCCAATTAAAAAGAAACATGCACACTGCGAGTGATTGGTGTCAAAAAAAAAAAAAGTTTGCGCCCACCACTGCGTTACCATGACGACATCACACTCTGAGACGAGCAAGGGTCGTCAGTAAAATACGAGAGTTTTAATAACCTTAATAACATTAATGCCACTGTGCTGTGTGCTAGCGGAGCAGACAGCGGCGCGGCGCGTGGTGCGCTGGACATCGGTTCTGACATCGGTTCTGCACCGCTAAAGATGACTGATACGTTTATATTTAGACGTTCCCGGGCTGTTTTACTCAGATAACAGATCATGTTCCATGCAGGAGTACAATCACTGTCAGGACTAACTGTCAGGGTGGAACCCTACACTAAAAACCCACAGTTCGGGTATGGACCCTCAGTTCGGTCCACACCCCGGCATGGGTCCCCGGTTGGAACATCCCCTGAACCCTCAAAAAGCAAGCCGAAGAAACAGTGGCAAGAAAAAATGATAAATAAATTAAAAAAGGAAGAAGCCTTGTGAGGACCAAGGCCAAGAGGGGAACTTATCCTCATTGAGCAGCTCCTATGATTATTGTTATAAAAATAGAATTGAAAATAAAATTTATATATATATATATATATATATATATATATATATATATATATATATAAAATTTATATGGTATAAGGCAAAAAATACGCAACTTTAAATACGCATATAGACTATTGTGTAAATTAGACGATAACCTCATTTAGCGCCATCTAGAGACTTTTTGGACAGCCACTAGCTTTAAGAATTAGAGACATGTCGGCCTGAGCCTGTTTTCAGAGCCACGTTTCGGTTGCAGACGCAGAGTCAGAGTCGAACCTCATCGTCATGAATACCCCCCCCACCCACCATCATCATGCTAGTAAAGGACACCCCGCGATACACCGTGCAAAAGGAAATGCACGTTAATCAATCGAGGCGTCTCCCCACGAGGAATGTTTCATTTCTGTTGGAAGGCAGCGTCCTCGCCTCCTGCCCCGCTGCCGTAACCATTCCACGCGTGTCACCCGGCCCGCAGGCGCCGGAGCCGCGACTCGTTTGTGGGAAAGCGAAAGGCGATGGGAGTCTGAAGGTCTCCACACAACACGCCGACGCCGTGTGACACGTTCTCTGCCAGTTAGCTGAGAAAAGGCTGGATGAAAGTTCACTGCTCTGATAACGATCCAAAAAAAAAAAAAAATCGAGCTTATTAAAAAATCCACGTCCTTCCTCAGAGGACACGCTATGATGTTTTTAAGGAAGCCCAAGCCGGGGCTCACAAATTGCCATTAGACTCATGGCAGGAAGACACTTTCATTAAGTCTCCGAAAGCAGCGGTGAGTCTCATAAAGAGTCGTTTAAAACCAAATTTGAAAAGAGGAAAGATGGGGGGAGGAAAAATATAATTGCCTGGACTGGCACCGGAGCCATTATGTGGGCAGCTGAGAATCCCATCAACTGAGGAACACCTGTGCTTCCAAAAATACACAAATGAGGGCAGATGGGAGCTCGTGTCATCCCCGCCGCAGACACACTTGCTGCTGGAAACGAGGCTGAAATGTTCTCTTTATGAGTAATTAGAACAGCGGTCACCTGCTCCACGGCCACCGGAGAGCGCACTTCCACTTCAGCGCGCACGAATGGAACTCAGGACCGTTCCACGGCGTTCTCTCTCATCAGATCGACAGCAGAACGCTGCTGCGATGTCATTGAGCTGCGAACAACCTCGTTATGACAATGAGCTCTGATGATGCTCCTCAGGCGTTGCATAGGAAACCTTTGCGTCCTGTCCCATGTCCCGCGTTATTAGCTTAACAACAGAATCATATTCATGCCGCTGGGGTGGCTCCATCAGTCCCATCTGGGGGCCCTGATGAGCGGCGTGTTCGGCAGCGTGTGCGGAACGCTGCTCCATCTTCTGCTCCATCTTCAAAATCCATTTCCTCAAGAGCGCGGCTCGGAGACGGAGACCTGATGATGACAAACAGAACCTGGAGGACGGCCCTTAAGAGCCTCCAAACCGGCGGTTGTTCTGCTGAAGGCTCCGAAGCTTACAGCAGGAACGCAACACATCAGGCTCCATGTCCTTCTCACCCGGTTCTCTGCACATTTTTAACTATTTGTGAGGAACCGATCGCGGGACGTCCAGACGAGGAGGCAGAACCAGAACCTCCAGCTGAATCAGTCAGAGCTTTTCAAGATTTAGTGGAGGAGTGTAGGGAACCTGCAGCACGGTTCCGTTCGACCTACAGTTTCACGTTCCAAATCTCTCTGTACCTCAACACGGTTGGATGTGAGTGCAGGGATAGGCAACAGCTTGATTAATAAGTACTAGGTTCTCGTAGCAGGTTCAAAAGGAAAAATAATTTGATGGTGATTCTGATTCTTGCTTGTTTTAGGGACAGTTGGTCGAGTGATTCACCCCCACAAACACCTCCACCCAACAAATACCACCACCTAACCTCCACCCAACAAACACCACCACCCAACCACCACCTAACAAATACCAGCACCCAAGCTCACCCAATTAATACCACCACACCCACAAACACCACCACCAAACCTCCAACCTCTCATAAACACCACCTCTCAACAAACACCACCACCACCCAATCACCACCCCCACGAACATCACCATCCAAACTCCACCTCTCGTAAACACCGCCACCCAACCACCACGCCCACAAACACCACCACCCAACTTCAACCCCTACAAACACCACCGCCCAAGTACCTCTCCCTTGGAAGCACCCGAATTGCCCACATGGAACCTTAATGCCATTGAACTTTGGAATGAACTGGAACAGAGATCGTGAGCCTGGTCTTCTGGTTTAACCTCGGTGTCTGACCTCACATCGGCTCCTCTGGGCAAGAAAAGTCCCACAGATCACGAAATCTTAAAAAAAAAAAGAACCCAGCCCGAGAACAAAGAACCCGGCTCAGCACCGAATGAGGCAACATGTTGTTCCAATACGTCGTTGTTCCAATACATTCCTTTATATTTTGTAGATGACTGTAGTGAATGCGCCTCCTTCAGGCAGCCAATGGCCTCCCTGTGCATCAGATCCCGATTTAAAGCATCAGATCTGCGTGCAGGCTGTTTGTTCGCGGGCTACTGTGTAGCTGCTGCACGGCGTTCGCCCGTTTCGGCGGTGCCGGCAGAGTCACGGGGGATCTGCGGTCACCAAAAACAAGCAACATCATCGGTGTCTGCATGCGAGGCTTTTAGCGGACAAAGAGCACCGCGAAGGGAAGGGAAAGCTCTTCATTAGCCACCCCCGAGACCTCATCATGAGGCACAACACAACCAAACGGCGTGCAGAACGCAGCCGCAGCAGAACGGCTGCAGACACACCAGAGGGGATCCGCTTCTGCCGTGGTTCTGTTTTTCTTCTGTTGATATTAACTTATTACGCTGAACTTGCAGCGGCGGTTTACAATTCTACACTTTATTCGGTTACAATTCTACACTGTGACGGAGTGGACATTCTGTTAGCGGCGTCCTGTGAGCACTGATCAGTGGATGACCAACAACAACTGCATCTGTTTTTTTATTTACAAGCTAAAGCAATAAGCCCTCCATTACATGTGCACCACCGGAACACACCACCAGGGTCACATCATGGATTCCATCCATCCATTCATTCATTATTTTCCGCTTTATCCTTTATTAGGGTCGCGGGGGGTTCCCCATGCCCATCCAGGGAAGAACATTTCAGGCGCTGGGCAGATACACCCAGGACAGGGCACACACTCACTCACACAGACACACTCTATATGGGGTAATTTGAAAAATCCATGTTTTTTGGACTGTGGGAGGAACCCGGAGGAAACTCACGCGGACACGGGGAGAACATGGAAACTCCACCCAGATAGGGATTCGAACGGAGAATCCCCAGCGCTGAGAGGAGAACATGCTAAACACTAAGCCGCCATCATGGAGTCTTATATAATATAAAAAAAAAACATTCTGACTTTATCTTCCGTGGAACCTCAGCGCTGTGGAACCTCGGACCTTTACAGCTATAATAATTCACAGCGTGGAGTTCGTATGGAAATTCTTCTGCACTGCGGGGGGTCTGAAACTTCAGCTGGAGAAACGTCACATTTCCACATGTCCATTTTTCATTTCATATTTACCCCTTTCTCAACACAACCCCCACCCACACAGACCCTTGAGTACCAATCCAATATTATTTCTCTGAAGGCTTCTTCAGAGACGCATTGGTTTTCGAGCCGTGGAGTTCGATTTGGCCGCACGAAAAAGTGAGATTCCAATTAAATACATGTTCTTCTGAAGGTTTCTTTCAGCGGACGATGGATTTCTGTATCTCCTCTCCAGGTTTCATTGGGATGTCGATCGGCTTTCCATTCTTCTTCTTCGTAAGGATGATGGAGATCTTATTCAATCTCATCGGCTGGTAAACCTTCTATAGGAGCAAAACTGTGTCCATTCAAAGCTTATAGAGTTATTTACAACAATGAGTTAACCTTCTCCATCACCAGCCTTCCTCTCTATACATCAGATCACTCCCACATCACTCCCACATCCATGCATCCCCATGCTTCCCTCAATGGTTGGCGTTTGGAGATCTTTAAAGTTCTTCTAACGGGCCGATGTCGATTGGACTGAAAGCTTCAGATGGCACCTCTGCTTGATCGAGTTCTCATCACGTTCATGCGCTGAAGGCTCCCTGCCGGTCTCTTTGACTCCAAACATCTCTGATTGAATTTTGTACTTTTCATCTCCGATGTCAAGCCTTTACATCTGAGGGTCTGGAGATCTTCTGACGAATAGAGATGCACCACAAAACAAAACAAACTTGGGCTTATGCTTTATGAAAATCTGCATCAGATCAGAAATTCATGTTGATTCTTTGGGAGAAACCATCGAGCGAAGCGAAGACGCATTGCATCATGTTCTGTGTTCTGTTCCTATTCATCTGCTCTCTTTACCGTTGCATTTTAAAATGAATTTGATAAATAAAATCTGGATTTTCGGACCTCCACCCTGTGATGTAATCTCCAGAAAACACAAGTGCTTCAACGTGATTCACGTAATTCAACGGCTGCTGCTTGTGAACTGTTTATTTAAAATGAAATAAAAAAATAAAGGTCTCATTTTAATAAACTTGTGTTTAAAGTTCCACTCGGTTCTGAGATTTCGTTTCGGGTGAAACTTTACGACTTGTTTTGAACATCATTACGAATCAGTTAATGGAAATTCTGTTTAAGTTCAATTAAATAAAACCTTTTGATGACATTAAAACAAACCGTAATTAACACTTTAGTCTTAATGTGCTTAATGTGAGGAAGCACTGAACGCGCATCCGGAAACGAAGACGGATTATTAAATATGAGAAAAATATTTACATGTAAACTGATTAATAATAAAAAAACTCATTTCTTATTTTCTGCTTCTCATTTTCTGATATTATGAATAATAAAACGTTTTATACAATTTTTAAAATGATTCTGTCCTGTAACTGAACACAGACACATGAAGGAAACACAGGGGGGGGGGGGGGGGGGGGGGGGGGGGGGGGGGGGGGGGGGGGGGGGGGGGGGGGGGGGGGGGGGGGGGGGGGGGGGGGGGGGGGGGGGGGGGGGGGGGGGAAAATAAATATATATATATATATATATATATATATATATATATATATATATATATATATATATATATATATATATATACAATAAATTTACTTTTTTTTTTTTAATAAAAAAAAAGAATTAATTCATGTATACAGTATATATTATATATACATTATTTGGGTTGCAGGTTATCAGCTGGAACCTGAGCTGCTTCTTTATCTTTAACGTTTTACATACTGTTTTAATAATAAAAATAAAGAAATAAATGGATAAACTGCTGTATCCTCCGCTCTGTAGCTCCCGCTGCAGAAACAGCTTTTTTTATTAGAGTGCTGGTTTAATAAGAGGGTTTTGTTTTTCCAGAAATTAACTCTAAAGAAAGTAAATATCTGACGTTAAGTCAACCAACAATATTACGAATGAAATGATTGTTTAAATAATTATTCAGTTTACAGACAAGTTATTTAATATCTAACTCTCTCTCCACGTCTCTCTTAAATTCTAAAAGCAAACAAGGGAGGCACGGTTCTTTAGTGGTTTGCATGTTCTCCTCTCAGCGCTAGGGATTCCCGGTTCGAATCCCAATCTGGGTGAAATTTCTATGTCCTCCCCGTGTCCGCGTGGGTTTCCTCCGGGTTCTCCAGTTTCCTCCCACAGTCCAAAAACATGGATCAAGTCATTTGAAATCTCCAAATTGCCCCATATAGAGTGTGTGTGTGTGAGTGAGTGAGTGTGTGCCCAGTGATAGATTGACGCTCTGTCCTGGGTCTATCTGCCCAGCGCCCGAAACGTTCTCCCCTGGATGGGGATGGGGACCCCCCCTTCCTCTCCGCGACCCTAATAGAGGATAAAGTGCAAGATGATAAATAGATAGAACTCATTAAACATTCAGGGAACAAAACAGTAAGTGTTTTATGTAAGAGTGTATTTTAAATAGTGTATATATAAATACAAAAAAAAACACACACACACACACACACACACACACACACACAGAGTTATACATACACTCCCATGTATGTGTGTATGTTGTTCAGTAGAAAGTGTGTTAATGTCATTATATTAAGGCAATGTGTTAATGTGTTAATGTGTGTGTGTGTGTGTGTGTGTGTGTGTGTGTGTGTGTGTGTGTGGGTGTGTGTGTGTGTGTGTGTGCGTGAGTGTGAGTGTGAGATCAACAGCTCCTCAGACTGGAGCAGATATTCATTAAATTGTTGGATTGTTTGGGTTTTAATTAGGAAACTTTACGCTTCTGATTCTTTACGTTGCTGTGAATACGTTTCTGCAGCCTGAGGAGTTTATAATGGGATCCTGAGGGGAAAATATGGACTTTAACTGTCCACTGCATGGACACTGTCCACCTGACTGCTTTCAAAAGTGGGGGCAATTATAGGTCCTACTATAAAGTTTGCTGGTTTTAGTTTAAAGGGGGGGGGGGGGGGTTACGATGAAGAAGATCAAGAAAAAGAAAACCAAGAACAAGAAGTTCGAGCAGCCAAACCTGATCATCATTCATTCATTCATTATCTCCCGCTTATCCTCTATTAGGGTCACGGTGGGGTTCCCCATGCCCATCCAGGGCAGAACGTTTCGGGCGCTGGGCAGATAGACCCAGGACAGGGCACCAATCTATCACTGGGCACACACACTAACACAGACATACACACTCTATATGGGGCAATTTAGAGAACTTAATTGACTTGATCCATGTTTTTGGACTGTGGGAGGAAACCGGAGAACCCGGAGGAAACACACGCAGACACGGGGAGAACATGGAAACTCCACCCAGATGGGGATTTGAACCGGGAATCCTTAGCGCTGAGAGGCGAACGTGCTAAACCACTAAGCCACCGTGCCGCTACCTGATCATCATAAAAATAATAATGATGAAGATGATGATGATGAAGATGAAGATGATGACACTCACATCTGAGTGCTTCGGTTCTCACACCAGGAGAAACCCAAATCAGAAGTCTGACCCGCTGAGGCCGAGGCTCGCTCGCTGGCCGTCCAAATCAATAAGAGAAGCAGAACCCCGGCGCTCCGGAGCGTCCACATCTATCTGAATCTCTCAGAAGAAAGTTGCTCTGTTTGGCCACCTGTGAACACCGTGGCGTTTCCCCCGGCGCCCTCGCAGTTCCGATTCTGCCTCACGGATAAATAATTCCTCACTCTGCGCATGAAACCAAACGTGCCGCCGGTGATGCCAGGTGGAGATCTGCGTCCTGACGCAATCTTTCACTTTAATAAGTAAATATGTATTTTGTTTTCATTTCCCCGAGCTCGGATAGAAAACACGCTCCCTGTAGAACATCTCAGCGAGTCCATTAAGCCATCTGCTCCAGAGCCTGGATAGTTACGCTGAAGTGTTTCGTTAAAACGGCTCTCGTGACATGATTGCAGCTTTAATAAGTCCCATAATGTCGTTTTTTTTCGTTCGGTACACAGACGCTACCTCCACTGATGATACATCAGCTACACAGAACATATGGGTGCACCGCGCTGACAGGTGGACAATTATTAGCTTTATGCCACGTGTCACTGCGGAGATAAATGACGGAACCAGCGATGGGCGTTGAGTCATGTGACGGAGGCCTGTGTTTGGGGAACATTCCGTCATCGCCGGGTTGTAAAATGTCTAATACGATATTCTATTTGCACATTAGGGTGGCACGGTGGCTTAGTGGTTTAGTGTGTTCGCCTCTCAGCACTACGGAGTCCCGGTTCGAATCCCCATCCGGGTGGAGTTCCCATGTTCTCCCTGTGTCCGCGTGGGTTTCCTCCGGGTTCTTCAGTTTCCTCCCACAGTCCAAAAACATGGATCAAGTCAGGTAAATTCTCCAAATTGCCCCATATAGAGTGTGTGTGTGAGTGAGTGTGTGCCCTGTGATAGATTGGCACCCTGTCCTGGGGTTATCTTCCCAGCGCCCGAAATGTTCTCCCCTGGATGGGCATGGGAAACCCCCACTGCGACCCTAATATAGGATAAAGCAAAAGGTAATGAATAATAAATAAATAATTGCACAGTAGTGATGTCACCAGGGTCAGGTTTTAATATCGGAGTGACATCATCAGGATGGGAACGCGGCGGATGCAGTTTTTTTATGTGGATGTGCTCGCGAATTTAAAGAAACTCACCTGTACTGAGTGACCGCTGGATTGGCTTTGGCGGAGCAGTGGAACTTCACCAGGTTTCCCTCCAAAACGGGCTGAGGGTCGACGGAAAGGTTCACCAGCGGCAAATCTGCGGAGCGACAAAAAGAAAACACAGATCAACACAGATCTCCATGCCCATCCAGGGAAGAACGTTTCGGGCGCTGGGCAGATACACCCAGGACAGGACACCAATCTATCACTGGGCACACACTCACTCACACAGACACTCTATATGGGGCAATTTGGAGAATTCAATTGACTTGATCCTTGTTTTTGGACTGTGGGAGGAAACCGGAGAACCCAGAGGAAACCCAGGCGGACACAGGGAGGACATGGAAACTCCACCTAGATTGGGATCCGGGAATCCCTAGTGCTGAGAGCAGAACATGCCAACCACTAAGCCACCGTGCCACCCTGCTGAGAATCATCCACCACCCTAATGAAACCCGCACTGTCCATGATCCCGATCGTCAGAGAACCCACAGAGAAACAGATGGACTATAGGACTACAGACTGTGATTATAGGACTACAAAGTCCATCTGTCCATAATAAACAACGAGAGGAGAGACTGGGAGGTGATCATGTGACCTCGTCATCGTTAACGCAGTACATTAAGGGAGTTTTACTTCTGCGGTTCTGTGGGTTCTGTTGTAATTGGTGTGTTTGTACTTCAGGTGGTTGAATGTTAAATCACGCTTAAAACCCCCCCGACACCCGACGTGTTAGCGCCACCTCATTAGACGGCGGAAATTACCGAACGCCGTGAGCTTTCTGCTCCTTAATTTCGTTTAGTGACACTTATTTTCACTCAGACGAGCTTCTGAAACCTGACCCTGAGATCAGAGCGCGGAACGTTTCCGGAGACCGCCGGAGGGGTACACCCTCACATCTGATCCGATCCGCGCTGAATAATCAGACGCTGCCTCACAGTCTGACTGCGAGGAGTCAGACGTTCCACTCGGCTGTTCTGTGAAGGGGCGGGGCTTACCAACGCGAAATGAGAAGAGCGAGAACATCACGTGAACGCACTCGCAGGCCTCGCGTTAATACGTGCGATTGGTACGGGCGGCGGATCCACACAGACGCTCACGCAGGTGACGAATGGCTAAATTAAAAATACATTAGAATTAATTATAGTCTGATTTCCTTCTCGGAGTTCACGCTTAAAAGAATAAACACTTCAATCAGCATAATCAGCAGTGGGGCTAAAAATAACGAGCGCGTGGCTTCGGCTCAGTAATTAAACACAGACGCCTGTTTCATTCCACGGCTTTCAACATTTCACTTGATGACGTTCCGCAGCTTCACGTTGGACGTTCTCTAACGGTTCTCTAAACTCACAGGGTTCTGATCACAGAACAAACCGGGGAATAGAACCGGCCTTAATTATTCATTATCTTCCGCTTTATCCTATATTGGGGTCGCGGGGGGGTTCCCCATGCCCATCCAGGGGAGAACGTTTCGGGCGCTGGGCAGATACACCCAGGACAGGGTGCCAATCTATCACTGGACACACACTCACACAGACATACACACAAACACACTCTATATGGGGCAATTTGGAGAACTCAATGGACTTGATCCATGTTTTTGGACTGTGGGAGGAAACCGGAGAACCCGGATGAAACCCACGTGGACTCCACCCAGATGGGGACCCGAACCGGGAATCCCTAGTGCTGAGAGGAGAACATGCCAACCACTAAGCCACCGTGCCGCCCGAACCGGCCTTAATACTTTAACAAATCTATGATCTATAACAGCGAGGGGGGATGTTTCGGAGCCGAAGTTTTGGAGGTGAGCAGGGGATGATGAGGAGATGTACAGAGAAGAGATGAAGACGATGGAGCCACCAGGCAGGAGGAGGAGAGCGAGGACAAAGAGGAGGTTAAGGGATGAGGTGAGCGAGGACATCAAGGAGATGGAGGAGGATTCTTAAGAAAGGACAAGTTGGAGAATAATCTGCACTGGCGCCCCCTAATGGAATCAACAGCAACTGAGACCTCAAAGTCAGAAAGTCAGGTTCTACATGAGTGTTGTCAGAAAGAACATGCCAATTTTCTTCTATACAGAGTGTCTGTATGTATGAGGACTGACGCTGGTCAGATACATAAAAGGATAAAGACGGTAAAGAACCTATAGGTGTAAAAACGCATTTCTTGGTAACCTCTATATTCATTATTCAAAGCAGCGTTCGTTTGGTGATGTCACAGATCGCCTGGCTCACTGAGACACGTCTTTTTGGCGACGTGAGGAGCAGCGTCGTCAGAATTCAGCCATGAAATCATATTTCAAAGCGTTCGGCCCGGAATGATCATGCGAAGGCTGCAGGCGTGAATGATGCAAACCGGCGACATTACTGCAAAACGCAGCCCGGAATTGGTTTGAGTTTAATGTAATAAGCAGATAATGAGAGAGACGGAAGATAACGATCTCTGGAGCAGGTTTGATGCAGGTGCCACCCACGTGCAGTCGCCGGACGGATTCCTGTCTGCATGCGCTTTGTGTCCAATTATGGGACATCATTACGGGACAGGCAGGAGAGAAATGGGCACAGACGGTAGCATGGGGAATGGTATCACAGTTGGCACCGACTGCTGGGGTTCAGCTGAGTGTCTGTTCTCCTTATAGTACATGTGCCCTGAAGGTACACAGCTGGGCGGGGGAGCTCAGCTGCTGCAGTCCCTGCAGGGATGTGTTCCAGGTGGCATCCTGAACCTCCTATGCTTATGTTTGTGTAGGGAGCGTGCCACACACACACACACACACACACACACACACACACACACACACACAAACAGCCAGGCACCTGTGCTGGTTGTTTTCTGCAAGCTCAGAGTAGAATGTAAATTTGCAGACCCATGAGAGCGGCGGCTCCAGCAGCCGGGTTAATGCATGCAGCGCGCCCCATGGAAACCATACGGCAACCTGTGCAACGGTAGAGCTGAGAAACCGCCTGCAGTTCTGAAGTACTGTACACACTAAACCTGCAGCAGCGCCGTCTGGATCACGCCACTGTCTTTTTGTCCTCATTCTAAAAAACTACAAAACTACAAAAAAAAAAACTACAAAAAAAAAAAAAAGTACTACAAATTATAATAAACTGATGTTTATTATACACAGTGGAACAGTGGTTAGCCTCTCAGCACTAGGGATCCAGGTTCGAAACCCGATCTGGGTGGAGTTCTGGGTGCATGTTCTCCGGGTTTCCTCCCACAGTCCCACAAAACATGGGTTTAAGGTGGCTGCTGAAGTTGCTCTATATACTGTAGTGCATGTCTAAGGGAGCTCAGTGATGCCCTGTCCTGGGTGTATCTGCCCAGCGCCCGAAACGTTCTCCCCTGGATAGGCATTGGGAACCCCCTTGTGACCCTAGTAGAGGATAAAGTGGAAGATAATGAAGTGGTATTTTAATAATGTGTCAGTTTAACTTTCATAACTTGTATTGTTTGATTTGGGGAAGTAGGCTGCCCGCTGGGGTGAGATGTCAAAGTGATAAGAGTGACATGAAGGTCTTAAGGACTGGCTGACTCGCGTGGTCTGACAGCCAAGTATATTTTTATAATAGAACATTGTCACAAAGCAGCTTCACGGTGTTTTAAGCCTTTAAACCCCTAAAGAGCAAGCAGAAGCGACAGTGGCAAGACAAATCTCCCTGTTATGTTGTTATTTTAAGGAAGAAACCTTGTGAGGGGCGGCACGGTGGCTTAGTGGTTAGCACGTTCGCCTCTCAGTGCTGGGGATTCCCGGTTCGAATCCCCATCTGGGTGGAGTTTTCATGTTCTCCCCGTGTCTGCGTGGGTTTCCTCCGGGTTCTCCGGTTTCCTCACACAGTCCAAAAACATGGATCAAGTTAATTGAATTCTCAAAATTGCCCCATATAGTGTGTGTCTGTGTGAGTGAGTGTGTGCCCAGCGATAGATTGGCGCCCTGTCCTGGGTCTATCTGCCCAGCGCCCGAGACGTTCTCCCCTGGATGGGCATGGGGAGCCCCACCGCGACCCTAATAGAGGATGAAGCGGGAGATAATGAATGAATGAATGAACCTTGTGAGGACCGAGGATCAGTGGGGGACTCATCCTCCTTGAGTGGCCGGACGGCAACAACAGTGTAGGATACTATTGTACAGATGGTGAGGTGATCATGTGACCCGTATTTAACAAATGGAAAAACGCTAACAACTGGAAAACTATATGTAAGTTTATTGAGGGCGTCCTGCAGGACCGCCGGTCCAATTAATATCCAGCTTCCATCAAGCAATCGTCGTAGCCGCAGTGCTTCAGCAGAACCCTGGATGAAGATCTGAATACACCTGACCGCCAAGTCCAAACTTCAGTTCTGAGCAGGAGTTTGCACATGGCACGCTCCGTTGTTTAAAGATGTGTGATATGAAGCAGCGATTGGCCGAGACCTTCATAAAGAGTTTGGCGAGTCTAAGATTAAAAAGGACTTTCTCCTGCAGCTCTGACATCTAAATTCTAAATTCTGAAATGGCCTCCCTTTGGACCGAGCAGAAGTTCCTGGAGGGTTTTGCTTCTCTTCAAACAGACTGCGTTAGTCGTTTAAGAGCCCGACCTCGGAGCGCGGCGGCCAGCGGTCATCCAGCGGAAGGCGGCGTGTGATGGAGCGCCCCTGACCCCGCGCTCCGCTGACAGACAGTGGCTTAATAAAGCTGCTTTGTCACTTTGATGTATAAATGCATGAGGTTGCTCTTTGGTTTGAGACTCCGGTGAGTGACAGGCCATCAATATGCAGCGGCGCTAATTCCTCCGCTTCATCTGGAGAGAGCGAGCGAGGGTTTGAGAGGCAGCCACCGTTGTGACAGATTCGACAACAATGGGGGAGCAGGAGAGCAGCGAGAGGGGGAGGATTAATAAAAAATGAGACGACAACGACAGTGGTGCGCTGACAGCTTTTTGATTGGAAGTTCAAAGCCGAGAGCAGATGGCGTTTCGGCGCGATCGGCCAACTTCTCGCGGTGAGAATGCGCTGGCACCGATCGCTTTCTTCCTTTCTCTTAAAGCTCACTCTTGCTTCTCACTGGGTCACAGTGACCAGCTGTTTCCCATGAGGCATGCAGATGAGACGTCCTGCATTTCAAAGACGAGAGAACGCGGACGGAGGCTGCAGATAATGAGGACGAGGGCCGTCCGGAGAATATTAGAAGAACTGTGAAGTGTCTCCGGCTCTATTATCATCTGATGTCTTCGCTGGGTCGGCGATTAATCTGCGGCAGATAGCTACAGTGTATTGGTATGTTCTCCCTGGTTCTACATGGTTTATCCTAAGTGCTTAAGTAAGAGTTCAGCTCTGTATATATATATATATATATATATATATATATATATATATATATATTTATTTATTAAGGGGGACACTGTGGTATAGTGGGCAGCACGTTGGAGACACACACACATACACACACACACACACACTAAGACACATATTATGGGGCAATTCGGAGAATTTAAATGACCTTGATCCATGTTTTTGGACTGTGGGAAACCAGAGAACCCGGAGGAAACCCACGCAGAAACAGGGAGAACATGCAAACTCCACCCAGATTGGGATTTGAACCTGGATCCCTAGCGCTGAGAGGAGAACATGCAAACCACTAAATAATATATATAAAATAATATATAAATAAATGACATTCTATTTTAAAGGGGGTCTTGATGAGATGAGCTTTGTGAGGTCAGGCACCGATGATGCATAAAGAAGTCTGAATCTTTATCTATGTTCTAGTTCATCTTGCAGTTAAGACCAGGCTCCTGCGTCAGACTGAGGCCTGTCCCAACACTTTCGCTCATACGTGAGTGTGTGCATTCCAATATCACTCTCACGTGATGTTTATGACCCAGAAGCCATCAGCACTAAACTGCACCGAACTAATTTATTCCCCCAATATTTGCGGCGTGATGCTTTTAAATGGGCCGTGACCTTCTAGCAGAAGGTATCTTCTCTGCAGACAGATGTGATGTGTCAGTGACAGAGCAGTGTTATGTCATCGGTTCCCCACTGCAGTGTAAGTGGATTCCATCCAGTTGAATAAATAAAGCCAGGCGATGTCCTATACAGAATGCTCCGGGGAGTTTCCCACTCAGGCTGCAAGACTAACTTTAAACTAGGACAAGGCCCCTGGCTACCCTTGTATTTTCCGGTGCTGCCTGTCTGTTTGCCTGCGTCTGGTTCTCACGCCGTTCTAAGGCCTTCATCAAACCTGCGCTAGGAAGAAAAAAAAAAATGACTGGAGAAGAAAATCTGTCATTCAGTTGGGATTATCCATCGACTGCACGCTTTTCCGTCAGGGCATTTTGCTGCAGCTGTAACACGTGCCCCAGGCATTCTCACGGAATTATGGCATTACATCCATGGATTACTCAGGCTTTTGGGTTCCAGGTTCGAATCCCGATCTGGGTGGAGTTTCCATGTTCTGTGTTGTGGGCTTTCGCTGGGTTCTTAGGTTTCCTCACAGGGTCCAAACACATGGGTTCTAGGTAGATTGGCGGCTTAAAATTGCCCCTATAGCATATGTGGAGTAGATGGACAAGACCTCCTATCCCTGTCTTCTAATAAACAGTCTTAAAGTGTCTATAATAGTTCACATTTTTATCGCTGGGCGTCTATTGGTAAACTTCTGTATAACCATCCATCCATTATCTTCTGCTTTATCCTTTATTGGGGTCGCGGGGGGGGTTCCCCATGCCTATTTAGTGGAGGACTATTCGGGTGCTGGGCAGATACACCAAGGACAGGACGCCAATCTATCGCTGGACACACTCTCTCAAACAGATACACACAGACTATATAGGGGCAATTTAGAGCATTCAATTCACCATGTTTTTGGAATGCGGGAGGAAACCGGAGAACCCGGAGGAAACCCATGCGGACACGGAAAGAACATGGAAACTCCATCCAGAGTGGGATTCGAACCGGTAATCCCCAGCGCTGAGAGGAGAACATGCCAACCACTAAACCACCGTGCCACACTGCTGTATAGAATTATTTATATTATTAAAAGGTCTCATCCACAGATGAAAAGGTCAGGCGCTCACATACTTCTGGCCAGCCAGCACACCTTGCACCATCCCACACCTTGCACCATTTCAGATTCATGAATCGGGAATTTAGAACCTGTCACGCGTGTTCTGCCCACCGGCGCTTCGTCTTCTCCCTCATCATGCCGCATTTCGTTCCTCGGACAGTAATAACTGCACTGCCTAGCTCTCGGTGCCCCCTTGTGGTCCAAATTATGCCCCAGAGGCTCCTGTCTTTCCTCTAACAAGTCCCCTTTACATATTCATCCAACACCTGTTCACGGCTAACATCGGAAACCGCGGCGAAGAAAATTCCCCAGCATCCGGACCGGAGCGCACAAAGCCGAGCGTAATGCTGAAAGCCTCATTATCCGATTTGCATGTGCGCCCCCTTGCCCTCACCTTCCCCTCTCCTATAGGGACATTGGCGTTAACCACTTTAAAAAATCTTTCAACGCGTGTGCGTCTGCATGTAAATGCCCCTCCGCGTACTTTTCCGCGGCGCGAGGACGGTCTTTTAATGAAATTAGGAAGTGGAGCATCTTGGCGAACCGCAGGCCCAGCACAGCTGATTCAGAGCTCAAACCCAGTACGTTTGATTTCTCACGTGGATTAATTAAAAGAGAAACGGAGGAGTGGGAGACGGTGGTGGACGCCGCACACGTCGATGTCCACAGGGCAAAACACTGAGACGGGGGGGGGAGGAGGAGGCGTGCGGAGCAGAACCTCTTCAGGGAGTTTCTGTACCAAAGCAAAAACTGCCGGCAGCAAATTAAAGGCTGTTTTTTTTTTTAATATTATAAACTTTGTCTTATTTCATGTCTCCGTCCTGAACGCAGGTGCGGGACGTCCTCAGTGTGTTCGGCGTGGATGGAAAGGAAGCCACAGTAAGTTTTTCAGTCCCCTCTGACAGACAGGGCATTTAATGCAGTCATTATGAGCGCTCGTCTCAGCTTCGTAAAAAGAAAAGAAGCAAATCGCTAAGTTCATCAGTGAAGCAGCGTCACTTGTCCTTTTACCTCCTGCTCTCCGCTGTGTTCTCTAATGTTAAGGCCTTTTATGCACATGGAATAAATGAAGCCATCAGAGGTAATGGAGCTCCGCAGAGCATTTCCTGCTTTATTAGTCATAGATAATGGTGCGGAGGGATGATGAGGCTGATCAAGCGTGCCGTTCGTTCCTCTCGATGGCTTCGCTGTATACAGGCAGCGTCTGTCCAGATGAGGAAGCGTCTCGTCGGCTAACCGTCATGAGAAATGAGAGGGGTCCTTATCTACAGCTCGCTGGGGAAAAAACTTCTCCACTCGCCCCTCAGCAGAACCTTTATGACGAGCAAACTTCAGATTCTGGCGCTTTCTGTACCCTTCTTTACATCCATCAGTGGGTTAGGGTTCGGTTTAGGGTTCGGTTTAGGGTTGGGTTACATTTAGGGTTATGGTTAGGTTTAGAGTTGGGGTTAGGTTTGGGTCTGGGGTTAAAATTGGGGTTGGGAATAAGGTGACGTTGGGGATAAGGTTACGTTGGGGTTGGTTTAGGGCTAGGGTTGGAGTTAGGTTTAGGGTTGCTTTAGGGTTAGGTTTAGGGTTAGAGTTAGGTTTAGGGTTGCTTTAGGGTTAGGGTTGGGGTTAGGTTTAGGGTTAAGGTTGGAGTTAGGTTTAGGGTTGCTTTAGGGTTAGGTTTAGGGTTAAGGTTGGAGTTAGGTTCAGGGTTGCTTTAGGGTTAGGTTTAGGGTTAAGGTTGGAGTTAGGTTCAGGGTTGATTTAGTGTTAGGTTTAGGGTTAGGTTTAGGGTTACTGTTGGAGGTAGGTTTAGGGTTGGAGTTAGGTTCAGGGTTGATTTAGGGTTAGGTTTAGGGTTAGTGTTGGAGTTAGGTTTAGGGTTGGAGTTAGGTTTAGGTTTAGGGTTAGTGTTGGAGTTAGGTTTAGGGTTGGAGTTAGGTTCAGGGTTGATTTAGGGTTAGGTTTAGGTTTAGGGTTGGAGTTAGGTTCAGGGTTGCTTTAGGGTTAGGTTTAGGGTTAGTGTTGGAGTTAGGTTTAGGGTTGGAGTTAGGTTTAGGTTTAGGGTTAGGGTTAGGTTTAGGGTTGGAGTTAGGTTTAGGGTTAGGTTCAGGGTTGGAGTTAGGGTTAGGGTTAGGTTCAGGGTTGGAGTGTACAATTACTGCAACACAATCCCTGACGTCCACCTCTCCAATCTCCTTTAACGAAAAGCAAAGCAGCACAGACTAATGCACGGGTTTACGGTCGTACTCACGCTGGATATCGATTGTGACGCTGGTCTCTTTGCCGTTGGGAACAGCTTTGTTGGAAGCTCTGCAGATGATCTTCTGCCCGCTCTCAATGTTGGACGGCGAGATGTACAGAGTGCTGACCGTACTCTCCCGTCTGCCGTCTCGTAGAAGAGTCTAAAAAGAATAAGAGGGGGAAGAAGGAAGGTGGTTAAGATGCGGTTAACATTTCTCTCGCTTCTAACTTTGCATGCACCAAGTCAACATCACACAAACGCAGTCTGTCAAAGGCTGGCAGGAGGCCTGGACTTTCAGACCAACATCTGAAGTGCAGGTCTATACTTAATTCCGATGATGCATCAAACGCTCGGTATGCTGCCCCGCCATTTCAGGGAGTTTGCAACAAGAAGCATACGTCTGTCTGTGTGGAGGGGCTTTGTTTGAGGTTGGAGTCCAGAGCTTGTCATGCACAACAAAGGAAATCAATCTTCTCTGGCGCTGATGGTGGTGCGAGTGCAAACGCCCTCGCCGCATTGTTGGGTACCATCTGAATGCATTCAACAGAGTCCACTGACCCTGTCTCTAAGATACGGCTAAGAGAGAAGGTCTGATGAGCAGATACAAGAAACCACGGATGAGAGCGGCCGGGGAGCGAGTGGGGCAAACTCACCCGGTGGAACAAATTGGCAGAGCCACTGAGCTTTAGGCAAACAGCAGAGATAAGAGATTCTACATGCACTGCCATGTTCACTCCTCTGGAAAGCTTCCACCCATTCTGTTCTGTTCTGAACGTCTGGAGAATCCAGGTATGGAGACATAACACCATCAGAAAACGCTCCGGAAATGTTACCCTCGACACTCTATTCTTAATTCAACCTCAGCTCCTCAGACATCAGAAGGTTCGTGCAGCCTGCTGGCAACAGCTTTTAAGCTCGTTTGGCCAGTTCAGAACCTTAAACCTTTGGGACGAATTAGAATGACGAATCGGTGTCACAAAAGATTCCAAGGCATTATCTGCAACATGTATCCAACTTCACTACCATCACCGCCCCACCATAACCACGGCAACCAAAACGGCATACATGTTCAGGACGAAAACCCTATAACAAATAACAACAAATAAAAAAATAACAAATAAAATAATAATAAAAATAATAATAATAATAATAATAATAAGTTTAATTTAATTAGTGCCTTTGAAGAACTCAAGGAGGCTTTACAATCATAAACAATATCAATACTGTGAGGAAAATAAAAAGGTTTTTAAAACTTAATGAAATAAAGTAAAAGGCGGCATGATGGCTTGTTTAGTCGTTGGCATGTTCTCCTCTCAGCTCAAGGGATCCCCGGTTCGATTCCCAATCTGGATGGAGTTTCCATGTTCTCCCGTGTCCATGTGGGTTCTCTGGTTTCCACCCACAGTCCAAAATCATGGATCAAGATCAATTGAATTCTCCAAATTGCCCCATATAGAGTGTGTGTGTGTGTGAGTGAGTGTGTGTCCAGTGATAGATTGGCGCCCTGTCCTGGGTGTATCTGCCCAAAACGTTCTCCCCTGGATGGGCATGGGAACCCCAACCGCAACCCTAGTAGAGGATAAAGCAGGAGATAATGATAAAATAAAGGACAACAAATTAAAAATGAATAAACTTTTAAAATAAAGTAATTATAAAGATTGAATTGAAACCTGGGGGTTTATATTAATATGAAATAAACATTCAGCAGACTTTAGAGTCAGAGGATCCTCATTGGACGGACAGATTATAAATGAGGACCAAACAGTTTCAGTCGCAGTCGAATCCAACACTCGGAAAAGAAACTCCACTTGGTCCGGCCTCAGAGCCCCTTCTGATCAGTCCAAATGGTGTTTGCCACTTCCAGCGGATAAGCGGTGGGGGTCAGATGGAGCCTCCGCTGAGCCTCACGGCGCGTTGCGTTCCTGCAGTGAGCCGCGGGCTGTCAGCGGTTAGACGTGGTGATAAAATATGCTCCGTGACACAGTCAGCGGCGCTTCCCTCACGCCCGGTGGCTTGTCTGAAGCCATTAACATCGCTCGGCCAGGCGAGCGGGCAGGGTCCCGATGCTTAGCCTCCCCCCGGCCCGAAATAGCTTCCAATTATAAACTAATAATTTCTCATGCAGCAGCCGCAGGGGCTCGGCAGCAGAATGAAAACGCTCCGCAGGACGAGCTGTGAGGGCGAAACTCAAGGGCCCATGTTTTATCTGCAGAAATCATTAAGGTGAGAAAGGGAGGAAGGTCTTCCACAAACTGAACAAGATGTCAGAACTTTACAACACAGGAACTCTATTCATTTCCCGTATTCAGTTCAGCTCCATTTGGATGCATTCGAATTCTTGTGACTGCAGTGTACAGGTTCTCCGCTGAACCCCCACAGAACAGGATCTACCCTGGAACCCTGACCCCAGCAATGAGAGGCAATCGTGATGACCACTGCGCCACGCACCATGAGATAGATGTAACTGTGAATATTTATACTGTATGTATTACAGTCGGGTTCGCGTCACCGTGTGGTGGTTGGAAGCCATTGTATGGTGAACTCATTTAATTCCTGCACCCCGTTCTGATTAATTTTCACCATTTTATGACACGATTAATTAAATGCCTCTTTAGTTCTCCAATCTCCTTATTTTAATTCAGTGGCGGGACGCCAGCGAGGGTAATGAGCTCGACAATGAAGAGAAATGGAATGATGTTTTTAGCTTTAATAGAGGAGGTCAGAGGTGCTAAATATAACTGCCCCGACTCTGTCTCGTTACCGGATTTTCGGACGCCCCACCCGAACCCGCGCCATTAAAACGCATCATAGTTTATTAAAATGAAATTCCGTCTTTGGAGTAAAGATTAAAAATGAATACTGTATGAAAATGAATATATATAATATTAATTATAAATGAAATGACAACCGGTTCTAAGCAGGCTCCCCCTGCGCAGCTCCATCAGCTCCCATTGTTCTGCGAAGGCTTTCTATAGGATTTTGGAACGTCTTTGTGGGAATCTGCTCGTCCAAACGAGATCGGACACAGATGTTTAATGAGGGAGGCTCTGGTTCTACTTTACACCTCAGCGCTGCTCCATGGGGTTAAAATCAGAACTGTGTGAAGCCATGAAACGAATAATCCCAATTAAAAATGTTACAATGTAAATATAAAATACTAAATAAATAAATTAATTAATTAATCAAAATAAAGAAAGATACTGAACCGTGCAGTTACTTTGATTTCTGCCACTTTTTTGTTAAAGTTAATTATCACAGAATAATTGTATAATCGGGCGGCACGGTGGCTTAGTGGTTGGCACGTTCGCCTCTCAGCGCTAGGGATTCCCGGTTCGAATCCCCATCTGGGTGGAGTTTCCATGTTCTCCCCGTGTCTGCGTGGGTTTCCTCCGGGTTCTCCGGTTTCCTCCCACAGTCCAAAAACATGGATCAAGTTAATTGAATTCCCCAAATTGCCCCATATAGAGTGTGTCTGTGTGAGTGAGTGTGTGCCCAGCGATGGATTGGCGCCCTGTCCTGGGTCTATCTGCCCAGCGCCTGAGACGTTCTCCCCTGGATGGGCATGGGGAACCCCACCGCAACCCTAATAGAGGATAAGCGGGAGATAATGAATGAATGAATAATTGTATAATCGTGATTATTTCTTTGACAATAATCAGACCATCAGAATCTCTACACCAATGTCATCCTGGATCTCAGTCTGGATGGAACAGAAAGAGGGCCTTCCCCAAACTTTCCCCCCAACTTTTCCCCCAACGTTTAAAGTATACAGCGGTGCAGACGTCCTGGGTGATCTACCACAGTGTGACCGGATCATGCTTTGCTTTTATACACCATATTAACCCCTGCAGCTCATATCTGGCTTTTTCGCTTTGAATCGAAGACTCAGACAGTTTACAATCCTGAATCCCGACTTCCCAAAACAGCGGTGTAGTTTCAGAAGCTGCAGCCACTTAGATTTGTAAAACTAAAGATGCTTTACACGGTCAAAAAAACAGCAAATAACGATCAGCGACATGAAAATATTATCACCTGAAGGTGTCATACAGTTACTATGATCCTGCAAACACAATGAGAGCCTATTATATGTTAATGACGCCACCACCCGCAACAACGCGCGGTGTTATTTGGGATTGATCTTGTTACTGAACTGTTCATTTCCGTATGAAAACAGAAGGGAAATGTTTTGTAGATTTCTGTTAGCCGCTGTGCTGATTTTGTGAAAAGCCACTCGCACCGAAGCCTCTAATCTCACCGACCTCGGTGCCGTTTTACTAATGCAAATCTACTCGGCTGCGTTTGGCACATTAGCCGTCCTTATTACGGCTTATCTGCTGATCTTCAACACCTCAATTAGCGGTCTTACACAACGCCATCAGGCAGTGGCGTTTGTGTGGAGTGGAGTGTTTAATTCTCGCCGTTGAGTTCAGGATTCTGGAAAATGAAAGGTCTTTATATATTATATACACCGTATCAGAGTATTGGGACACGCCTCGTCAGGGGTTTCACGCAGTTTGAATTACAAGTCATCGAAATCAAGGAGTCACAATGGACAGCTGTATGATTACATCGTGGAACAGTTTGGGGAAGGCCAGCGTGACTGTTCCCTGGATATGTGTTGGGGTGAAAGAAATTAACCGGCCCGTTAAAAGTCAGTAGGCTAGTGGTTAAGAACTGCGCACTGCGATCTGAAGGTCCCCGGTTCCATTCCTGGTCCCTCCAGTACTATGACTGAAGTGCTCTTGGGTAAGGCACTCTAACCCAGCTTGATTTTCATTGGACCCAGCTTGATTTCCCTCAATGGACTTTAAGAGTTTTCCAATTGTTAAATACGGGTCAAATGATCACCACACAATCTGTACACACAGTGCATGTCCAACACTGTTGATGCTGCCCAACCGCTCAAGGAGGATGAGTCCCCCACTGAGCCTCGGTCCTCACAAGGTTTCTTCCTTAAAATAACAACATAACAGGGATAAGTTTTTGTCTTGTCACTGTTGCTTTGGCTTGCTCTCTAAATGTTTAAAGGCTTATAACTTGAACTTGAATTTAAGCCCAGTTGCTCCCCACATGTGCTCACTTTACTCAGTGTGTGTATATGTGTGTGTTTTCCTGCATGGATGGGTTAAATGTGGAGGACATACTCCTCTGTGGTCAAAACAACCCTATCAACACATTTGGGAGGGTTGTGATCATGTTAAGGGGATCTGTGATCTGTGCTTCACCAGTAGAGGGGGTTGGGGTTTGAATCTCAGGTCCCCAAACCCTGTCTGCTCCTGGGAAACCTCATCATGGTCGACCCTGCAATCGCC
Source organism: Corydoras maculifer (assembly GCA_019802435.1). Lineage (NCBI taxonomy): Eukaryota > Metazoa > Chordata > Actinopteri > Siluriformes > Callichthyidae > Corydoras > Corydoras maculifer. The sequence continues at coordinate 42,909 of JAFMOD010000206.1, forward strand.
TTCACCTGTAAAGTCTGTGTCTATGACACCAAAGGCGTCAGAATCTACATCTGGACAATCTGATAACACAATCCGATCTGCGCTGTGTGGATTCACGTTATTTGTCCCGATCGTGGTTGACGAGGAGACGGCAGGAAGTCACCTCATTACTCTCCACGCAGGTCTCCATTGCTCAGACTGAGCAATCATAATTAAGGGCGTTGAATTCCACCGCCACGGAAAGAGAGATGAGACGTTTGGGCCGATTTCATCCGTCATCTCGCACAGCGGTCCCGTTCCCACCCCGCACTGAGACGCAGGGACGCCGTGCCATTTGCAACACCATCACACACGAAAGCAGCAAAATGCATGATGGGTACACAGCCACGTTTCTGTCACGGCCCGATCGATACCGTTTATCTCTCATCAGGACCGAAAGCCGATAGTAAGATGAGAGGGAAGGACCCCAAGGCCTGGCTGGAGCTGCTCATTTATATGGAAATGCCACAGGTCGTCTGATTAAACGCCAGCGGACGTTGGGATCCATACGGAGGTTTGGAGTCAGAGAGGGAAATGAGAGGACGCAGATCACAGAGGACGCAGATCAAGAGGGAAAAGCCTGGATGATACCGAGAACGTGGACACGGCTGCAGACGCACAGCTCGGACCTTTCCAGGAGACGCCGAGCAGAGACCACTGATATCAGTGAAAAGACCATTATCCGCCCATCTGCTTGTTTGTGTTGGCACATTTAGCCGTATTTCCCGAGTTGTCCATCCAATCAGACGGCGCTGAAGGCTAAATTAAAGGTGCACAGATGGCAGGAGTCATCGCAGATACAGTTAGTTAATGTAACACTTCTGGGAGACGGGAGACTGATCTAAAAGAAGAGGCAGCGTCACGGTGATGAGAACTGGTTTGCAAACTGAAATTGGAAGCGATTAAGAAACTTATTTTCTAGTTTACGAACCTCGAACCCGAATGTTCGGTGCACGCTGGTTTCATCACACAGTTCCACCCCGGAACCTCCCGTCACTCTTTCCCACTTCATATTTACGACATGTCGTTTTTTTTTTTTTTTTTCTTTATTATTATTAAAGCTGCGCCTACCTTCGAATACATGGCTCCGTTTAAGACCTCCCCATTCCGGATCCAGATGATGGAGGCGGCAGGCTTGGCATTGTCAGCGTGACACGTTAGGTTCAGCGGGTCTCCAGCTCTCAGGCTCACCACAGGGCCTCCATCAATAACCGGGACTTCTGGAGGAACTGCATCATGGGAAAGAGAAAGAAAATCATGCAAGTTGATGAGTGGTGGAGCTCTCGCGGTTATCCATCTGCTCGGCTCGGCTCGAAGAAAAATCCTCAACGTCTTAAGGTTGTTTCTCAAACGGATGCAGAATATTTCTATTTAATATTTTAGTTTATGCATTTCTACATTATTTATTCTTATAAATAAACGCTTTTCTGTTTGATTGCCTGTCTTAACCTTTACAATGTCACACTATATATATGTGTGTGTGTGTGTGTGTGTGTGTATACTAGCCAATCTGCTATCTGATTTCAAAACATTTCATTAATTTGATTCTGATTCTGACCTGCGTTTGTGATGCGGTTGCTCAGACGTCAGTTTACACAGCGATGAGATTCCATACGATGCCATGAGTCAGAGATAATTAACGCTTTACATCACACACTGTATATAATTGAGGCGTGCGGTGTGTGTTTGTAGCCCTCCAACATTCCTTTTAACGCTCTCCGCATGTTGCAGACGAACGACGGGTAAAGTGTCGGTGAGGAGACGGGACGTCGCGACAGAAATAGCCCTCTGAAGACGCAGGGAGCGTTCCAACTTAATGAGGGCAGGTGTGGATTGTGTACACACAGAAGCCATTAGGCCGACATGGGACGGCGGGGAACGCGGCGGTGCGTGAGCGCGTGCACCGCTTCTGTGTGCAGGATGTGGGTGGGGGGTGGGGGTGAAAGGAGTTTGACGGGGTGGAAAGGAGAACCGACAGGACGGAGACGCTCTGTGAGACAGTTAAGACCTACAGACTCCATATTCATGAATGTCACTGATTACACCGTCTCTTCTGCACTAAAACCCTCCAGCATGGACACACACACACACACACACACACACACACACACACACACACACACACACTGGAGGCCCACGTCGGAGGTGAAGCAGGGCGAGTGAGCGATAGAAGGATGATGATGGGAGATGCAGCTCAGTGTGAATCGAGTCTTTTGGAGAGAAAGCTCTAAAGACACAATCTGCTTTGATCTTTTAATTGTGATTAATGACTTTTTTTTTTTTTAAGAGAAACTGTGATTAAGTTCTGCTCCTCACAGAATAACATCAAACTCAGCATGTCACTGCTGCTGCTGTTTGAGATTATTATATTATTATTAAGAAATTAATATGAAAAAAGGCAAAATGGAAGCAAGTGGATTTTATATTAAATGTAATAAATATATTTAAATCATCACGTTTTTAATTGTTAAAAAAGACATCAGTTCAGAACCTCCATAGATAAAAACAAAATACTACAACTAACACCAGACCTAAACAACCACTGTTACCACAACTGCCACCACAATTACCACAACTACCACCACAATTACCACTACTCCAAACAATATCACTAAAACTACCACCAGTACTAATGCAACCACTGTTACCACAACTACCACCACAATTACCACTACTCCAAACAATATCACTAAAACTACCACCAGTACTAATACAACCACTGTTACCACAACTCCAACCACTATTACTAGAACTATCACCAGTACTAATACAACTACCACTACAACCATACCGTTACTACTACCACTATTACCACTACTATTACTTATACGACAACTACCATTACCACTACCACTATCACCTACACTACTACAACTACCACTAACTCCTATTACCACTACTAATAACACCAGTATTATAATTACTGCTAACCACTATGAATACTGTGACTACTATCTCCTCTACTTCATTAATTACTCTAATCACTACCACCACTACCAATACCATTACCAATATTATAACGACTATCAGTATTGTCAGTTCACCTACGAGGACGGGATAGGCTCCAGCACATTGCTGCAGCAGTAATCTGTGAATGATGAAACAATGCGCTCAGCATTCGCTGACGAATCTGTTAATGTCTAACCTTTAATGTCTCTCTGTGTCTAAATGCTGGACTCTAATGAGCGTAACGCCGACGGTTCGGAGAACAGACTCTTGGCCCTCCACCTCACGTCAACGGCCTCGCGCCACGCAAAATCAAAGAACTTAACCACACAAGCCATCATCATTATGGTCCTGTTTGCAAACTCAGAGACCTTAATAGCCCCAAATTAGCACTTTACCGCAGCCACTCGAAAGATTTCTCATGAGCTGGACAGCAGAACCAATTGATCGTCTCTCTTTAATTACTGTCTGGCCGCCGACAGTCTGTCCTCCTCCTCCTCCACTAAGCTATCAGTCCTGCTCCATCCGTCCCAGTTTTTATCCTTACAGATTTATCGGGGAAAGAAAATCCTCCGGTTTATCCTTCACTCGAACCCTCCGACATGACACTGAAATAATCCCGCCATGAAGACGATGTCAGTCGGTGTCATATCATCATACTGTCACATACAGTGTGTTATTACAGCGGGAGAACGTCACCAATTCTGCGTTTATCCGGTCAGTAGGACATACTGGGTGTCATGTAGAGGCTCTACAACTAGATTACGCATTCTTTCTACAGGAGTCCCTCGAGGTTCAGTGCTGTGTCAACTTGATTCCTCAGTATTTCTTGTGAACTTATTTCCACCAATGGTTTCTCCCATTATATAGAACTCAAGCCGAGCTTCTCTTCCTCATCCCTGGACGTCTGGGGAGCACCTCATCGTGGACATCGTCTCATCACATCAGGGAAAAAAAAACAGCAGGAAAAAGCAGCTGTGGACTCGTGGAGAAAAAAAAAAGTCCTTGTCAAGATTTTGTCATTGCTTTAAGGAAGTCTTGGATCCAGTTCTGCTCAGGAGGATTCTTTTAACTTGAAACCACATGGGCACCTGGAAGTTCTGTTCTTATATCCAGCTGGACTCGCTCTTTTTCTTTGGAAACTTGTTTCAGAAGTTTCAACAAAGTCCCCCAAACGGATTTAGAAAGTCAGCGACATATCAGGACGCCAAACTCCCAAAGGTCTGCGTTCTCTTCAGTAGAACCCTGCAGCTCCAAATGCTAATGTTTGCCTGAGTACTGTACAGAACCCTCAGGTTCTGCTGACCCCTCGTCCATTAAGAGGATTTCAACAATAAGCAAGTAAACGTAAATCTGCTCATCTTTTGTCGCTGAGTTTAAATTGAACATCTGGCGTCGGAATCTTAGTTTATAGTCTAATATAGTTTATAGTTTATAGTTCTAGCAGCAATAAATAAAAGTTAAGCATCGCTGGACAGGTCTCTAGATCAGCATTTAGTAATAAAGACTGATATAGATTTATACCCCTGTGCTTCTCCTTAGAACTTCGTACATGAAACAGATTTTTAAAAGACTTTTCATACTTACTGATGTAATTAATTTATTTAAACATTAAAATCGGGCGGCACGGTGGCTTAGTGGTTAGCACATTCGCCTCTCAGCGCTAGGGATTCCCGGTTCGAATCCCCATCTGGGTGGAGTTTCCATGTTCTCCCCGTGTCCGCGTGGGTTTCCTCCGGGTTCTCCGGTTTCCTCTCACAGTCCAAACACATGGATCAAGTTAATTGAATTCTTCAAATTGTCCCCTATAGAGTGTGTCTGTGTGAGTGAGTGTGTGCCCAGCGATGGATTGGCGCCCTGTCCTGGGTGTATCTGCCCAGCGCCCGAGACGTTCTCCCCTGGATGGGCATGGGGAACCCCACCGCGACCCTAATAGAGGATAAGCGGAAGATAATGAATGAATGAATGAATAAACATTAAAATCATAAAGAGCAACTGTATCCCGTTTAACTGAGACAACGTAAGTAACTGAAGCAAACCCACATTGACTCGAGGAGAACATGCAACATTTCCCATTGGAACAGCAAGACTTTCTCCAAATGGTTCCTACAAAGGAATGAATGCTGGGTGTATAAACCCACCAGCGAATAATAGAACAGCCATCATAATTATTAGCGTCAGTGACATAACGAGGACCTGAGATGGTTCGCTTGCGACAGGTTCCTGCAGAACCCTGACGGAGGGCTGCAGAGGACATCAGAGTCAGAGCTCTGAAGCAGATGCTGCAGAAGAAGACGGAGTCGTTTCTGACAGAACGATTCATTGAAATTGCGGGACGTCTACATCGCGTCTCTTCTTTAAAAATCCCCCCGAAATTCCCCTGTATAATTTATTCGGCTTAAATACTGAAGTGTCTGTTGGAGAAGCGGGTTCGAGGTGTACGGCGTGACGGATGCCGAGCTTGTTTAAGTTCCTTTCTGTGAGTGAATATTAGAAATAAAGGATGAGATGGAATTCATGAGGGTTTCATTAACTCCTGTCTGCTTTTCCATCTCTTTTTCTTGCCGTGTAGATAAGAGATGGAAGTGAAGTTCATTACCATGTGCCGGCGCTGTAATAAAACTGCGGAAAGTTTCCTAATGGATGAACGGGTCTCCAAAAAGTTCAAATGAGGTAAAAAAAAGAAAAAAAAAGAAAGGAGAGCCATAATGAAACGGTGGAGAAACACATCGGATGGATGTGAGCAGCCTGATTTTCAGTAGATTCAGTAAATCACGTTTGAAAAAGACAATAAGAACGTGGAGGTGGAGGACGATTTAAAAGAAATGAAGAAAAAAAAAGATAAAAGGAAAGAATAAAATAAAGAAACGCAGGATAAACATTTAGGGATTTAATGTTCTTTCGGGTTCTTTGGAGTAAATGTCAAGCGGAAGTTTTAAAGTGTGGAGGTAACTTCGGTTTGAAGGGCGGAGGAGGGAACCGGCGGTACAGAAAGAAAACACAGAAAGATACGACGAAGCCAAAAACTTCAGCAACAACAATACACCCATCTGTTCAGCACACGGCTCCGTCACCTGTGAGCTGAGCCGCCGAGGACTGTGATGACTTGATCGGGAGGAGGAACGGAACGGAGAACTCCCGAGTCACGGACGGGGACTACAGACATATGTGGTCCACTGGCCCAAATCAAAAAGCTCCCTTCAAGCACCGTCACGATCGCACCTGTTCCGAGCAGACGGGATTTAACAGAAGCTGCCGTTTCCAATCTCTCCTTCGCGAGTCCCTCTCGCGGCGCCGTGCTCTCGGAGGACGGCGTGGGGGAGGTCTGAACAGCACCCTGATTGGCTGATACGAATTCCACCGTGCACCTGTTTCATTGACGGCGGGAGGAAGGAAAGCGAACGATTTAGGTCTGATTAATTGGGGTGAACCGAGGCGTGTGGTTCAGACGGGTTCAGATATTAAAGATGTTTCATTCTGAAATCAGAATCTGTACGTGTGGCCGTCGTTTCATTGCGACGTGAGCATGACGTGATTTCTTTACTGAGGAGGAAAACCAGAGCGATGCTGTACAGCGGCCTCTCAAGTTCAAGTTATTTATTTATGTCGCGCTTTTTACATCAGTACATCGTCACAAAGCAGCTTTACAGAATTAAACGCCTATAAACCCCCAAAGAGCAAGCTGAAGCGACAGTGGCAAGAAAAAACTCCCTTTTATGTTGTTATTCAAGGAAAAAACCTTGGGAGGACCAAGACTCAGTGGGGGACTCATCCTCCTTGAGCGGCCAGGCAGCAACAACAATGTAGGACAGCCATGAGAGACATTTAACAAATGGAAAAATTAAAAACTGGAAAACTATATGTGAGTCCATTAGGGGGCGTCCTGCAGGACCGCCAGTCCAATTAATATTTATCAGCACCAGCAGCTACATGGCACCACCGAGATGGTGGAACCTGAAATGGACATGGTATTTTTTTTTTAAAAAGGGGTTTACAGAGGGAGGGCTGGAGACAGGCCGTAAGTAGCAGGATGCTGCTGTTACCATCTGCCGATGCCATGGCTAGAGAGGACAGAATCCAGAATGTTGAGGGTGTAAGAGTAGCATTTAATGCAGAAGACACCGGGTGGGAAACAAAGCCATAGCACATGACAGGACACGGCCATAACGCAAAGCAATGTTGAAAGGCTGGGTATTTAAACATATAGGTCAGTCACATGACGGGACACAGCTAAACCGGATGTAGGTAACATATCGGTAAGTCACATGACGGGATTAAACAGATTTACCAGGACAAACGAACTAAATACACTTTCACACACACAGCTGCAACAGATGAACACTAATGACAAACAGGGTCCAACAGGGGGCGCTGATCAACCGTACCGAAAGTACCACCAGTGACTGATAGAGGGCGCTGATGTGACAGCTGCCATCCTGTAAACATCACAGCAGGTTAGGTTTGAATGAAGACGATGAGAAGCCGTTAGGGGTTCGTGAAGGTTGCTTTAGCGCTGTGTGATGGTTACATGATCATTCAAGACCTCATCTTCATAGTCGTCTCTTCTTTACGTCCGAGCCGTTTCCTCCTTTTTTTTACGACTTTTATTTATTGCTTTAAAGCGAATCTAATTCTGATGCAGCTGTACAATTAAGGCTTATAATCCGCTCATTTGTGTAAGAAAGTGGAAGAGAGATTTAAAAACAAAAAAAAAAAGAAAATAAAGACGCAAGAAAATGAGAAACTCCCCACAGATCTCATTCTCGTAGCTGGACATCTGTTCTCGGTGCCTGTGCGACTGCAATAGAGATAAAATTAATTAAACCAACATGTTTTTTAGTGCTGATGATGTTATTTTTGTTAGCTTGTGTGTACAACACCTGCGCAACAGAAGCGCCTGCCATTCAGAACGCAGACACGCCGCCAGCTGACGGCGCTCGGGTCGGACGTAGAGGACACGGCCCGAATGAACGAATAAATAAATAACTCTGCATTCGGTCTTTGTGCTGCTGATTGACACTGAGAAAGTTGCAGCAGCGTTTGTTTAGCGTTTCATGTTGGTGCCATTGGATCCACTGGATCACCAAGTACCCAGCATCCTCTCCCACCACATTCTCATGAGCCTACCATGCAGCGACAATCTCATATTTTCACCGACCCACTGGCAGGTCTCGCATGGAAGCTTTACGTATCAGCCAGCAGTGGGCGCTGTGCCGATAGCGGTGAGGTTCGTCTATTAAAAGGGAATGGAATTGTCTCCTCCTACACGATTAGCTCTTTGGTCTTCATCTGCAGCGTGACCTCCGGGTCTGTGAGACCGAAGTGTGATTGGTGCGCTTGAGCCAAATTACCCAATTCGATTAGACCTCATTGTTTCCCCTTATAAACTTCCGACTCGGCATCCGATCGCGGATAAATCGGCACTTCCATCCTGTGGCTCCGTGTTTGCAATTAAAAGTTAATCATCTTTCCGCCTCGAGACTGTTTATCAGCCGATAACGCAAAACACACGGAGGCGCTGGGGTTCACGGCAACCGGAGGAGCCCGTCCTTTAAATGTATTTATTCAACCCGCGAGGACACTCCATCTTCCCATCGACGCACATCCTAATGAATCATTTGCTCGGCGGCAGATGAGGACGGCCGAGGTAGATTTCACCCGCGCGCTCCGTTAGAAGTTAATCTCGGGCAGGACCGGCGCCTCCTAATGAGCAATTTCAGGAGTGAAATTACCAAAGAATGCTCGTGAATGCATTACGACCGGCGGCGTCGGTTGGTGCGTTCGTTTTGTACGTTGGCGTGACTTTCATGCAGCCTTTCATCTTGGAAGGCATCGGAATCACTAATTAGGGAAAGTGGGTGGGGGTGAATTAGCAAGTCAGTTCAAATGAGCGAAAGGAATACGAGGGGTGACGGGAAAACAAATTAAACGAGTGAAGAGGATTCATTTGAAGAGGAACGCTGGGACAAATTGTTAAGAGCTTTACAAATGTCAGTGAGTTGAAATCAATAACGCTTTAATCTTCGCAGGCTGCACAGACAGCGCCAGGTCCCCAGCGAGACGGATACCCGACCGAAGTGTTAGCGTTCGAATTGGCAGGAAGAGTCGGCGTTTTTTGAAGACTATCCTCAATGCGCCATCTGTCAGACTCAGGTGATTCTAGTGTTGCTCTCGAGAGAAGACTGGAGGAGATGTCATGTAGCAGGATGTATAATTAGCCTCAAGGGCGCGTCAGACGGCGCAGCAGAACCACTTGTTTCCTTTGTTGATGCTAAATGCAGCCAAGAGGAGCCCCAAGGGGTCACGCGGCATCCCAGAGGCCCCGGAATCTCCCGTGAGGAAATATTTACCCAGGGACCGAGGTGTTGACGAAGCGACACGTGGCGGATGGCTGCGGGTTTTAAAGTTTCAAAGCGGTAATAGAAAAGATTCCTGGTTTACGGACCGTCGACATGGTGCGCAAGTAAATATACGAAGCGTGAGGGGCGTGAAGCGCCGGGAGCCAAATTGAATTCCGGCTTTGTATTCCGGCAGAGAGGAAAAAAAAAAGAGCTGAATCATCTCGGCTTTAATCTCATAAAAGTTCAAAGACAAAAGCCGACGATTGCCGTCCCGCGTCCCGCGTCCCGAATCGAATGGCAGATTTGCATGCATTATTTTCCTGGTGGGTGCCGTTTCTTTCCCTAAACTTAGTGACAAGTGATCGAAAATGAAAGCGGTGTGCGGCTCCCGTGCTGCCGGAATTGGCAGATCCCGCTCGCCGGCGCATCCGCAGGAAACTCTGTGAGCGACAGCGTGTTTATGATGGGGAATTGGGAAGGCTGAGGCTTTTCTCTACCTGTCAGGTGAGATGCAGCGGCGAGGAGCAGCCATATCCGCGCTCCTGTCATCAGCATGGCACCGGCTGGGATGTACCAGACAGCCAGGTGATGGCTGTGATTCCACACTTGCATATATTAACTCGAGTCCCGCAGTCTCCAGAGGCCATCAGTTAACGCAGCGAGATGGGGCATTGTGGAGAGGAAGACGGGGGGGGGGTGGACAGGCTGCGGAAAAATATGGAGGCGGTAGCAGAACCAGAACATCCTTCCAGTAAATTGAAAAGTAGGTTTTCAGGATCACCAGTTAACTCTGCGTTTCTGTGACATCAAGGTGTCTTCTCACCATGAAGGTTCTCACCATGGTCATCACCGATCGCACCGAGGTCATCAGAGAAGGTCCAAGTGTGATACAAGAAATGGAAGGTTCAGTCTTGGATCCACTCTCTTCAGAGGTTTTGGGACGCACCTCGTACTGAGATCTTAGACACCTTCCTTAATCTCAGTATCAACTTCTTCTGTGGAACACATGTCTCCAATAATGAGAACCTTCTCCCTCCATGTTCACGCTGTCACCTAATTTGCAAAAATGTCTTAATTGGATCCATAATCGGTTCAGCGCTGACCGAAAGGCCGGCTCCTCTTTGAGTAAAGTGACTCTTCATCACAATTCACAAAGTAATCCATTATCTCCCGCTTCATCCTCTACTAGGGTTGCAGGGGGGTTCCCTATGTCCATCCAGGGGAGAACGTTTCAGGCACTGGGCAGATAGACCCAGGACAGGACACCAATCTATCTCTGGACACACACTCACTCACACAGACACACTCTATATGGGGCAATTTGGAGAATTCAATTGACCTTAATCCATGTTTTTTGGACTGTGGGAGGAAACCGGAGAACCCGGAGGAAACCCACACCGACACGGGGAGAACATGCAAACTCCACCCAGATTGGGATTTGAACCGGGAATCCCCAGCGCTGAGAGGAGAACATGCTAAACCACTAAGCCACCATGCCGCCCTTCACAAAGAAACCATTTAAAGGTGATTTTTTTTTAATTAGCAGCTTAAAGAGTTTCATCAGATTCATTCAGAATCAGAACCGAATTAAAAACAATGAAAAGAAAGTAAGAAGAGAGTTCACATCCTCATCCTCATCCTCGTCTTCATCCTCCCTCACTACCACCGGCATGCAGTGGACATGCAGAGTGATTTGTGTGTTTTGGATTTCACTCTGTTGTCATGACGAACTTCACACAACATTCATTAACAACGACGATCAATAAGTCAGATATCATTGTGATGAAATTATTCATCAGACCCACACTTTATTAATATTATCATTGTTTTTCTTAAAATTGCCTTTCTCTCTCTGTGTGTGTGTGTGTGTGTGTGTGTGTGTGTGTGTGTTATGTAGATAAAGCCCCCCCCGTAGCGGATGGACAGATAGCCGATCGCTGCAGCAGCAGAACCTCAATAAAGCAGAAAGAGCAATATTGAATAATAAGGCAGTGAGGTTTAATTAAGATTCAGTGACCTCGCCGGCTTAATAATAAGGATTACAGGATTTGCAGGAGAAAATTAAAATAGAGTATGTGTACGGCGCCAGAAGGGCAACAGTGGTCACTCTTTTCATTTCAGGAAGTTTCATCCTTCCAGCACCCTTCGCCGCTCGGCTTATTTTGGTCCGTATCATATTAATTTGCGGCGTCTGATCATTTAAAGTGACCCAATTAATGCAGGTATAATGGGCTCTGTAACCTTTCTGATAAGCTCCGCTCAGTTCCAGCACGAAAAAAGAACATTACACCCGACTGCCGCTTTAACTGCCGAGCTCTGAGAACCGTAATGAGATCACAGCGGGTTTATTATTTTGTAAATGACGCTGTTTGCAATCGCAGCATCGTTCAGATTTTGCGCTGATGATCGGAATCCGTTCCTAAGCCTCCCGCCTCTTTATGTCGCCCTCGGTGCAACCCGGCCGTCTAACAGTGATTAGAAGTTGGAAGTCAGTATAACTAACAAAATTAGGGTCTAAATTAGAAACAGGGCATGATGGTAAATCTATAGCTCGTTACCCAGGACGGTTAATCGCGCAGGGCGGGACCTCATGGCAGCCTGGATGGCCTGGCACTCAAACACGGCGTCATCCATCAGCTCCACCCTCTGGATCCTCAGGTGGTGTTCTCCTGTTCCATGATCGCCAATCACTGTGTATCGCGGATAACCTGAAAATTAATCACAAACAATAATAACGTTTAATCAAACGTACTTCATATCAGGTCGTACGCTTCCAACATTGTATGAAAAGCTCGGGTCTTTTCTGTTCGAGTGTTACAGTCATCCAACGTTTTAGTTTAATTATGTTCATTAATTAACACCTTTAGGACTAGAAGTCCCAGAGAGGTGTCATTTGAGGGAGGTGTCACCACCTTTCTACCTTTGGAACCCAGAGACGGGTCGAATGACCTGAAAGATTCTAAATGCCATCCTATAATTAGCTGTGAACTGACTCTTTTGTTCTGTAAATAAGGCCATCACTGCAGCCTCAAACGCATCTTTAGTGAAAGTGGCCAAGCGGCCATATTTGAAAGGGAATATCTCCAAAACTATTACAGCTAGAAGGCTGACATTTTTTTCTGTATGTTTAGAGACTTCTATACCTGTAACTCATGTAGGTTCTGGTGCTGTGAGCCGTTTTGCATCAATGGAAAAAATTCCCAAAATTGGAGGAGAAAACAAATATGTGTCATCCTTACCGGTCATTATCTCATGGATGGAGTATAAGAAGGCCGATCTATGTTTGTAGAAATAATTAGTTGACCTGAATGTGGTCCAGTTCTCTAAAGTTCTCAAATATCACCTGTCACCGTATGGTACCCTTGTTTGGACACTGATTCCTTTCAAATGAAAGGATGCCCTGCAGCCAGTTGAGTAAATATCTCAGTACAAACTCATTACATTTACATTTGGTCATTTATTGGACGCTTTTATCCAAAGCGACTTACAAGGTGAGCACAGGGTTCATCACAACATCCCTGGAGCAATGAGGGTTAAGGGTCTTGCTCAAGGACCCACATTGGGAACTTCAGTGGACCTGGGATTTGAACCCCCAACCTTCAGATTGACAGCCCAAGAAACCGAGTCTCATAAACCGAGAATGGACATCTATCGGAACTGAACTGAGGACGAGGACACTTCTCCTTCATTCCCGCCAAATTTCGGCTGCCTTTCCAATAAAGTGAGGTCCCCGGCGCTCATGATGAAGTTCTCCCTAATTAACGCAGAAGGCCGAATTCTGATGAGAGAACCTACTCTGGAACATCTTCAGCTTCTGGCAGTCGCCGCAGACCCCCCCCCCCTTTATTTCTGGTGACCCTCTGCTGACTGAGTATGGCCTGAACTCTGAACATGTTCTGTTTGTGCTTCACTCAGCACCGAGGTGTCACATGGTTTTTGGAACGCTATGTATCCAGCGTCCAGCCCCTGCTTATATTTTGGCAAAAAAAAGAAAAGCCCGGGGAGAGCATATTGATTTTGTATTGTCCATCGACGTGGGGCGCACTCGCCCGAGTGAATTCGCAGTGACATAATTGTCTCGCAGCGCGTGGTGCCTGCTGGTGCATGAACCCCCACGAGAAAGCTGAACCTCACCGCCAATTGATTTCTCTCCAATTATGTCATTCAGTGTCATTTCTGCAAATCCACCAGGTCACGTGATTGGAATTCTAAAACATCAGCAGCATATGGTTCATATGATTCAGAGCTGTTTACAGAGTCAGGTACGCGTCCTGCCCTCCACCATGTGATTAATATACAGCTTCATCCATCCATCCATTATCTTCTGCTTTACCCTTTACCAGGGTCGTCGGGGGGGGGGGGGGGGTTCCCAAGCCCATCCAGGGGAGAATGTTTTGGGCACTGGGAAGATACACCCAGGACAGGTGGGCAATCTATCACTGGGAACACACTACTCACTCACACAGACACACTCTATATGGGGCAATTTAGACAATTCAATTGACCTTGATGCATGTTTTTGGACTGTGGGAGGAAACCGGAGAATCCGGAGGAAACCAACATGGTCACAGGGAGAACATGGAAACTCCACCTAGATGGGGATTTGAACTAAGCCACCGTGCTGCCCTATACAGCTTTATATAGGAAAAAATAAATAAACTGATATCTCGTGGGCGTAGCAGCTTAGTGGTAACAGTTTTGGAAAATCAGTCGTAGGGCTGGAGGTTCAAACCCTCAAAACAACTGAATTTGGCAGTGTGGGCCCTTAAGCAAGGCCCTCAACCTTTGTCCCTGTAGAGGTGCAGGTGAGGCACCATGACTGACCCATTGCTTCGACCCCAAACATTGAGCCCGGATACTAATTTGGGTTAAAATGATTAAAAGTGATGGTTGTTCCCCTGAATGACGTGAAGAAGGTTCCTTCAGAGAACAAGCAAAAAGTTCCATCTCTTACTTTTTTCCCAGCTTTATAAGTTCACACCTCGGCAGCCCGGCGTGACGACGAGGTCAAACTCCTCGAGTCATTTATCAACATGGCAGAGGATTAAAACATTTAAATTAAAGGCGTCAAAACTGGACTGACCTTCATAAATCAGGTGCCTACAACAATGACGGCCCGAATAAAAAGCGGGACAATAATTAATAAACAAAGCAATAATGGACCCGACTGCGTGCTGTTCTCCATTCGCAGGAGGACAAGGAGGACAAAGAGGACGAAGTTGCCTCCATCGTATTAAAACAAACACATAGCCGCACCGGGCGGAGTTCTCCCTCCCCCCGGCACATCAAGCCAAAAAGTTCACTTTGGGTCAACCATGATCCAACAACCACAGACCCTCCTCAAGGGCCCAGGACCTCAACTGGACAGAGCTGGGGTCAGCCAGAAGGTGGATCAATGATGAAAATTTGGCGAAAGTGACATTAAAATGTAATCCGTGCTAAAAAAAAATCCGAGTTGATCACAATGTTCTACAGAAGTTCTACCATCAAACTCCTATTTCTATCAGAGTTTGACATGTTCTCCACTATTTGAGCCCCTGGAAGGTATAGAACCTTCAGAAACACCACGATGAACTAGTTTAATTTTGTTGGTGGTGGTTTAGCTGGTGGTACAACATCTACACAGGTATCCTGAAGGTTGGAACCTCATCTCGTTCAGTTTGTCCTGACAGATCCATCCATCCGTTATCTCCCGCTTTATCCTATATTAGGGTCGCGGGGGGAGCTCCTTATGCCCATCCAGGGGAGAACGTTTCAGGTACAAGACAGGACGTCTATCTATCACTGGGCACACACTTACTCACACAGACACACTCTATATGGGGCAATTTGGAGAACTCAATTGACCTTGATCCATGTTTTTGGACTGTTGGAGGAAACCGGAGAACCTGGAGGAAACCCACGCGGACACGGCGAGAACATGGAAACTCCACCCAGATCCCTAGGGCTGAGAGGAGAACATGCCAAACACTAAGCCAGCATGCTGCCCTTGTCCTGATAGATGTTTCAGCTTATTAAAATGATTAAAGGGTATTGAATTCAGATGCTCTAGATACGTTCTATGAGTTTCTTCAGACCCTCCGGCCCTGGGGATAAAAAACAGCGTTAAATCTCGGCGCGGAAATCCTGCGGATGATGAACAATGGTTCTTCAGGACCGCGATCAATAGTCCGCATTCAGACATAAAGCTGGAGGAGATATAATTTATTACTCTGGACCTGATGAGCTTAAGGGCTCTGAACCTGACGGCCCAAACCAAAAGCTCCAGGAACGCGGTTCTCTGTTCTAAAAAAGTTTTTTTTCTTACTGATGAACGCTGAATGTTTATGCGTTTCCTCAGAGTACACAAGGGCACGAAAAGCTCATCCCAATAAACAACAGTGAGCAAATTCCCCTGATGTGACCCGACTCTGCCAAAAAAACTTTTAGCGTGTATCCCCGGCGAGTCCGCGGGACCCGAGCACACTAAATAACAACGGCCGCTGACTCCGCGCAGTGTGCTGGTTTATACTCCTGCCAAAACACTGATGGAGTTCCTGAAGCATCTATTAACACATAATGTCAGGCTGCAAATCTGTGGGACTTCCTTTATCAATCAGGGGCAGCGTGTGGAATGTAATTCTGCAGGATCTTCTCGTGCTTTATGGACCAAAGTTCATCTGCAATCCCGCCGGCACTCAGATAAGTTAAGAACACTTACTCATCCATTACGCGACTGTAAGGTGGGACATCTTTACGGCGGGCGTATGCCTCAGCGGCTCGCTGCCACGGCGCTGGAGGAAAACTCGCTTTCTCCGCCCGCCCCGGTGCTCATGAATACAAAATTTCAATAGGGCCTTGAAATGATCTAAACCAGGACTGCATTGTACGCTCTTATGTGAGGGTCAAAGGAGCGTGTCTCCGCCCAAACCTCCGCATTTGCATACATTCCACTTCATCCATAATGCTCGACGGCCTTGTGTTCCGCTCTTCGCGTCTGCGTGAAAGAGGTCGTCGGGGGCTGAATGTCTAACGAAGGCGGCGCACGATGTTCGTTTACGACGCTTGGAGAGGCCGCGGTACGTCGGGCTAAATCTTAACAGGAATTAATTAAGGAGGAGAATAAGGATTGTGCGATTTAATACGATTTAGTTTGAGCACAGAGCCATAAATATGAGCGCACAGGGTCAGATGGAGAAGGTGTCCATCAATCTCCTAAATACATTTTGCCCGGGGTCCTGCGTTCCCACCTCGGCACTCCATCACGGATCAGACGGAGAAATAAAGCAACACGTCCATTGATCACAATGAGTCCTGAAGACAGCATATGTCACTGAAAACAAACAATGCAAAATAGTCCCATTAGAGGTAATGGATCCATCAGGGCAGGAATGGATGAGCCGTTAGGACCGATCAATGAAGGGGGAAGTGAAGACGGGTATCGGTGATTAATGTTTGCATGGCTGAGCAAGTCGGCCTGTCTGAAGGAAACGTACGCGACGGACAGGATGTGAAGAGGACCAGGACGTGGAGAGGACCAGGATTTGAAGAGGACTAGGACGTGGAGAGGACCAGGACGTGGAGAGGACCAGGACGTGGAGAGGACCAGGACGTGGAGAGGACCAGGACGTGGAGAGGACCAGGACGTGGAGAGGACCAGGATTTGAAGAGGACCAGGACGTGGAGAGGACCAGGATTTGAAGAGGACCAGGACGTGGAGAGGACCAGGATTTGAAGAGGACCAGGACGTGGAGAGGACCAGGATTTCCTCCCACAAACATGGATCAAGTCAATGGAATTTTCCAAATTGCCCCATATAGAGTGTGTATGTGTGAGTGAGTGTATCTGCCCAGCGCCCGAAACGTTCACCCCCGAAGACCCTATTAGAGGATAAAGCGGAAGGTAATGGATGAATGGAAGCTGAGGAGCACATGCCAAACTCCAGCCCGTAGCTGTAGGTCAGTTTCAGCACTCGGTCACTCCGGTTGACCGTCCTGTCCCTTTAAAAATGGAGAGCAACCTCTGACACTTGGCTGTGAAATAAACTGCACGTTATTTCATTCATTATCTTCCGTTTTATCCTCTATTGGGGTCGTGGTGGGGTTCCCCATGCCGTTTCGGGCGTTGGGCAGATACACCCAGGACAGGGGGGCAATCTATCACTGGGCAAGGTTGTTTCATAAGTAAGTGAAAATCATCGGTGCGACTTTAAACAGCTGCTCCGTATTTTATTTCATTTTCCTCGTTATTACCAGTTTTTATGGCGTTCAGCGCCGCGTCACTTTGACTAACGATGCACTGCGGCGGACCATGGCCAGCCTCTCAACATCAACATCTCCCACTCGCGAGCCCTCGCACCGCAGTGACCCGCAGGGGCCCGCCGGCTGTATTCGGGTACTTACACCGACCCTGGTGCGGAGCCCGCTGCCGGATGCGAGAGCCTGGGCTTTTAATTAGACCCGCGAGTGGAAGAACAAACAGGCCCGGCCAGCGAGACTATGGGGGGGAGATTGAAATGGACTCTTTTTATCTTGATGGTTCCTGGTGGCAGCTGAGTTCTGTTATTTGAATTCGGCTGCTTCCGAGCTCGGAACGGGGGGGCAAATGCACCTGCACCCTGCTTTGTGAACAGCGAGAGGACCGAACGGGAAAACTTTTTGTGCTGTACGAGGTGTCACACTTAGTTTTATGCGTACAGCTGCTTGCTTCGCGAGCGCCGCCGTCGCCGTGTCATTATTCTTTATAGGAAAGATTGTGGCTTGTTGACGAAGGCAGTGGTGCTAAAAAGAGCAGCTGTGCCGCGGTATTTCGTAAAGTGCCGTCTGCTTCAATGCCATGCACTCAGCCTATGGTCCTGGAGTCGAGCTCCTAAATTGCTCTCTAACGGAGGCTTTTAGCACTTAATCCTCCTCCAAACAAAAAAAAACAAAAATAAAAAGAAAGGAAAGGAGGAAAACTAGGCAAAAGCAATAGAAATCATACACACGTCTTCATCCGAATTCCTCACGGCTGTCTGCTCTATTGATCCACAGACAGGATAGCGCCTCAGAGCTGCTCTTTCTTTCTCCGCCGTCCCTGTTAAACTGCCACCGATGCCCCATTAGACCCCCTCCCTGCTCTGCTCTCGTTAACGGCCGTCCCGGGTCGCACCATTTCCTCCGCTATTGTTTACATCCAGAGTTGCTTCCCGGGGAGCGTGGAGGATTTGTTGTGACACCGCCACCCACAGAGGTTTAATTAAGGAGCGCCGTCAGCGCCGTGGCGCCGCAGACCTGGGGCTGACCGAGGTCAGACCCGACCAGAGTTTCTGCTGAATGCAGAGGTATTGTGTCCCGTTCACAAAGCGGGGGCTGATCAACGCCGCCGTTGCCACCGGGGCAGATCCTGAGGGATGAGGCAGCGAGTGGAGAATGTGCCGTCTACTTCCCATCCGTTCATCCAGATCACCGAGGTTTAATTATAGGTTTAATTATGAATTCTCTAATATAAATAAAGTTTATCAGCCGAATCAAAGGCCTGCGTGTCGTTATGACACTGTGAACGTGAATGTACGTTAACAGAGGTTTATAACACGTTATTAAACATTATGAAGACTTGGCAGAACATGCCATAAGGTTTTGTATTTTATACAATGGGACATTTTGCATTTTAAAATAACTGTTAGTTAACTTCTCATAGCCACCAGTCATAAAGCTTTATAACCATTGTGTTAAACAATGCCCTCTTTAAAAAGTACTTTATAAGTGATTATAACGGCTAACGGAAGCTTATAACCCCTATTACCCTTTTCCAAATCCAAAGTTGATATCGTCATGCATTATAACAATTTGTGTTATAAAGCCTTATGTCGTGTTGTTATGTCGTGTCTGAGAGTACATCGAGATGTTATTCAGGTGAACTGTAGATGGCGACACTTACAGCTGTAAGAGCTTACACTCGTTCGTCTGTGGAAACCTCATTTATTTGCACGTCAAAGGCTTGCAATCGCCATTCTAGTTCATCCCAGTGGTGTTGGATGGGGTTGAGGACAGGTCCCCACATGGGCAGTTGTTCTGGAAGAGGAAAGGTCCTTCCCTAAACTGTTTATGTGCATGGCTTTATCTCACACACTTGAGGCAAAGTGATGACTATCTTTTGCCCAAATTTCTTAGAATAGGCTCCACCCACCAGCCCTACAAACCCCCAACCCCATGATCCCAGTTAGGAGGCGCAGATCAGGATATGATTAAATTAACGACGGCACTTTTTTTTTTTAAAGATGCACGTTAAACGCCGTTAAACAGAAAAACGTCTGCCGTCGATCCCGAGTTGAAGCGAACGCGACTGCGTGGACGGCAGCGTCAGTCACGTCAGGACCCGTGTGATTGCTGCTTCATATGAAAGCACTTCAGAGGCTGCACTAATTGGAATGAAGAGCTTTTAATTTGACGTTAAATAGTTTTCTTTTTTCATAATGAGACTCTGACTGATGGACAAATTAACAAAAGAGAACAACAATCAGATTTTCTCTTAAAATGCAAATGGAAATGACCGGACGCCAGCGACTTGGGACAGCGAGGCTGAAGGAAACACGGACTGCTTATTAAGTCTTCAGACTTGTGAATTTGTTCTCCAGTCTGCAGCAGAACAATGAAAGTAAACAATGCAAGCTTCTGATTGGTCGCTCTTTGGTTTGGTTGGTGTTATGGAGTGTAGTGTTCTGTATGTTGTGTGGTTTCTCAACAACCTTGATGATTTCACGCATTATCATATTACCAAGAACAAATCAGGATGAGGTAACACTTTCTATTTCTCCAGCATTCATAATGCGTTATAAACACATTCATAATGCTTCATAGTGTATTTTTATATCACTTGATAAAGGCCTTTGTCGATGTACATAAATGTTCATAACCACACTTATAAAGAGTTATGAGAACATGCCATAAGGTTTTATATTTTATACAATGGGACATTTTGCTATTATAAAATAACTGTTAGTTAACTTATCATAGCCACCATTCATAAAGCTTTATAACCATTGTGTTAAACGAATGCCCTCTTTAAAAAGTACTTTATAAGTGATTATAACGGCTAACGAAAGCTTATAACCCCTCTTTCCAGGCGTTATGTAAAGTATTGTCATGTATTACCACTAGGAAGCAAACTGTATTAACATTAATAATGACATAATGACTTATAAAAGATTATAAGCGCTCATTAGGTAAAGTCAAATCATCATGCATTTCAGTAAAATGTCTAAAAATCAAACACATCCAAAGTTGATAGCGTCGTGCATTAGAACAATTTGTGTTATAAAGCCTTATGTTATAAAGCATTATGAACATGAAAGTGTATGTGCATTAAGAGAGGTTAATAAAGATTATGAATACTTAATAAAGCTTTCTGAATATAGTGCTTATAATGCATTATGAAGACAGAATTCAGAGCAAACTTGTGATTATTAATACAGGCCACTTGTTGAGGTCGTGAAATGACTTTGAGCATCGAGCCTTCACAGAAGAACATGTTGACACAGCACCACCACGTCGATGTTTCTGCAGCGCAGAGAATCAACCACCAACCGAATCCCACCTGCTTTGTGGTGGATTATGGGATGTTTAGCATCGAGGGTTAAAGAGGGTTAATAAACTGCGCTGCAGAACGACAGACTGCATCTCTGTGATGAATGAAGACGGAGGGCAGATGTGAGGAGGTGAGGATGATGTCGCAGGCGGTTACACTCAGGTCACTGCGTTGCACGGCAACAACAAGAACAACAACAGCATCCCACATCCGTAACGTCAGGAATAACAACCGCACACCACTCTCACCTGCCAGGTCTCTCCCCACACCCAACGCCAGCCCATCTTTGATCCACAGCACCACGCCATGGTAACCGGGAATGGAGCACGGCAAGGTGACGGGCTGCCCGGCCACCACCACCAGGTCCTGGGGCTGCTGGGAAAACATGGCAAGGGCCCCTGTGGTAAAAGGAAGAGAGACATCATGTTAGTCGTCCACTTCAGTGACAGTGAAACACCTTGCGTCCGCCCGAGCGTGAGGTGTTACAAGAGCCTCCTCGGAATAAAAGTCATTAAAATTAATATCTGGTAATAACAGCGCGGCGTCTGTCAACAGCACGGAACCGAGAGCCTCGACGAGACGAGCGCGGAGATATCGGATCGGTGGCGTTACTGTAGATTTAATGAGATGCGAGGCTGAGTGGAGACGCTTTTAGGGACGGCGTGAATGACGAAGGCGTGTCGAGAGAAAAGACAGAGAGGAAATCCAAATAAAGGGTCTTGTGGGCCGCACAAAGGGTTTGTGGCATGTGGAGGGCCATCACATGCCACCCCCCAGTGGGTCAGCAGGATCCTATCCCAGCCATGACGTGTCTCACATCAGTGTACAATCTGATGTCATGATCAACAGACGCGTCGTCTGTACGTCAGTGATTTATTTATTTTTGTTGCTTTTAAAACCTCAACGTATCGAATGGGTGCGTTTCATCCCTCACGAGACATCCGACACGTCTGGAGATGTTCAGCCCCCGACACACAAACAAATGTCAAGGCTTTACGGTCTGTCAGTTTTGCATAAAGCCTGAAAAGAAAAGAAATAAATAAATGAAGGAACGAACGAACGCTCGAGACTGAGGAAACGTAATGGAGTGCAATAATAGCAGTGGTGGTGAACCATCGAGCCATCTCTTTTATGGACCTTTTTCCAATTGGAAAACAAAGCTTGGTTTATTTAACCTTTCTGCGTGGGAGGCAGGATTACGGCTCACACTCGATTTGATTTCAGGCACTGAGCAGGGGGGGGGGGGGGATGAAAAGGAAAAGCCTCGATGGCACTTGGGATTGGTTCTCAAACCATAATGCATTATCGTTTCCCTCCGAAACGTCTCGTGAAGCGTAATTATTAACGTACGCTCGGCGGCCTAATCAGCGTAATTGCAGGGCAAAGAAACTGAACTCAAAACGATCTAAGTATGGAAGTGTAATTAATCACATGAATGTATAAATAGCATGGCTTTAATGTGGAATTACAGAGCAGTAGTAGCTAAAACGCCACTCCTCGTGGAGCGGGCCGTGATGGATGGCTTGGGAAGTGGTAAACACACATCCAAAGATTGATTTACACAAATTCGCCTCGGCGAGTTCTGCCATCCAGCCTATTATTAAATCAAGACACGAAAAATGGGCTGGCAATGTGACGTCTATATTGCACACTTCATCTCTTAAGCCTGAAAGGCTTTGCCCCTAAGTGCCTCTATTTATTTACTTTCATTTAATATGTTTCTCTTTGTTTTGCGGGGCTCTTCGTGCGGCTGCAGATTAACCTGAACTTGCTCTGATTGTTGTGTTGTTTTCACGTTCGCTGTATAGCGTCAGAATAACGGTTGGAAGGGACGGCAGTCGTGCGTTAATGTCAAAAGTTAATAAAGCCCATTGTCTTGCACTTCTCTTAAACGTGCTGCAGAGACTGAGGCCTCACCGCCTTCACCGCCTCCTTAAATCCAGCGTGTAACTATTACAATTTAGCCAATTAGGATGCCTCTCCACGAGTTGCTACCCCTTGACCCCGGTAAACATTTGCATTTCTGCTCATCACTAATTATTACAGCCTACCATTAGATAATTACTCCGATTGCTGGAGCTGGTCGGAGCTAATTGGATTTCTTCTCATGAGACATCACGGCAACCTAGATTATTTATCAAAGATGAAAAGTCTTGCTTTAGCAACTCGAGAGCGACGAGGAGTCAAGATTCCCATTTTCATCACTCCTCCCCCTCTCTTTGATGCGTTCACTGAATAGTCACTTTTAAATAATTCCTGGAAAGCTCCAGCTGCAGGTACCTTACTGTCCATACGCTGCTCAGAGGAGCTGTTCAAATGCATAGATTTCATGTCCAGTATATATATAGATATATATCTATATATATATTCATTCATTCATTATCTCCCGCTTTATCCTCTAATAGGGTCGCGGTGGGGTTCCCCATGCCCATCCAGGGGAGAACATCTCGAGTGCTGGGCAGACAGACCCAGGACAGGGCGCCAATCCATCGCTTTATATATATATATACACATATTCATATATACATATGTACTGTTTATATATATGTTATATCAATTTATATATATTTATACCTACATATATTTATACATATGTGTGTTTGTGTACTGTATGTATATATATATATATATATATATATATATATATATAAAATGTGTGTACTGTGTATTGTGTGTGTGTATATATATATATATATATATATATATATATATATATATATATATATATATATATATATGCCCCCCGTGCACCTGTCCCCAGTTATAAAGCACCTCTGGATGCTAAGCCTGAGGCCTGTGGGCTGCATGTTGAAATCGAGCACATTGGAATCTCACTTAGCTAACGTGTGATTATTCATCCTCCTAATCCGTCGCTCCGAAAGCCGGAGACGAATGTATTTTCATTAACCGTATAAATAATGAACGCCGTGAATATCAGCTGTTTACAAACAACATCGCAGGTCACAGCGCGTCGGCTCGTTCATCACACAATCTCGCCGTTTCACCCGGCCTGCGACCCGATGAATAATAAAACACCTTTAATGGAACTTTAGCTCACGTCACTGGAGGTATCGAGCAACGGACTGCCGGCGGGTTCGAGTTTAAACTTCAGCCATCCGGACGGTGAACCTCTCAACTGAGCTGCAGCACCTGAAAGTTTCAATTCCCCTCCACGTCATTCATTCATTATCTTCTGCTTTATCCTATATTAGGGTCACGGGGGGAGGGGGGGATTCCCCATGCCCATTCAGGAGAACGTTTCGGGCGCTGGGCAGATACACCCAGTACAGTACAGGACGCCAATCCATCGCTGGGCACACACTCACTCACACAGACACACTCTATATGGGGCAATTTGAAGAACTCAACTGAACTTGATCCATGTTTTTGGACTGTGGGAGGAAACCGGAGAACCCAGAGGAAACCCACGCAGACTCGGGGAGAACATGGAAACTCCACCAGCGGGAATCCCTAGCGCTGAGAGGAGAACGTGCTAAACCACTAAGCCACCGTGCTGCCCCTCCACGTCATATTTATTTATATATTCATCCGGGAGACAGAGTGCAAAACCAACAGAGAACAACAGAGAGGACCGTTGTGAGTTTAAGCGACGTCACGTCTGTGGGCTGCTCAGATGGCCTCATCCAGCGTCCTCCTCTTCCTCGGTCATGCCGGGTGAACACCAGCTGCACTGCCAGTCGACTGTGCTGTTCTGACGGATCGGTAAAGCCGTGAGATCGGCGGCGCGAGGACGAGCATCAAGAGAGATTACACAAACGCAAGCCCAATCTCCTTAAACCTCCGTGGAAGTTAAAAATACCTCCACACTGACAGCATGGTTGTGATCACGTGAACGTGTGGAGCATGATGGTGGTGCTGACAGAGGGATAAAGACTTGTTTATAATAGAATTAATGAGGTTGCACTTCATCCAGCAGTCAGAGGTACGATGTGTAGCGTGTAACTCGTTTTTGAGCCTATCCCATCCGTCCATTATCTTCCACTTAACCCTCTACTAGGGTCAGGGAGGGCTTCAGGCGCTGGGCAGATACACCCAGGACAGGGTGCCAATCTATGGCTGGACACACACTCACTCACACATAAACACTCTATATGGGGCAATTTGGAGAGTTCAACTGACCTTGATCCATGTTTTTGGACTGTGGGACGAAACCGGGGAACCCGGAGGAAACCTACATGGACACGAGGAGAACGTGCAAACTCCTTTGAATTGAATTGGGAATCCTCAGCGCTGAGAGGAGAACATGCCAACCACTAAGCCACCATGCTGCCCTTATTTTTGAGTCCGTCCATCTATTATCTTCCACTTAATCCTATATTAGGGTCGCGGGGGGGGTTCCCCATGCCCATCCAGGGGAGAACGATTCTGCGCTGATACACCCAGGACAGGACACCAATCTATCACTAGACTTACTCACACAGACACACTCTATATGGGGCAATTTGGAGCATTCAATCTATCTTGGTCCAAGTTTTTGCGCTATGGGAGGATACCGGAGAACCCGGAGGAAACCCACACGGACACGGGGAGAAGATGGAAACTCCGTGGAAACAGAGAGAACATGGAAACGGTGGGGGGTGGAGTGTGAGGTGAAAGAAAGCCCATCATCCAACATCGGTGTCTGACCTCAGAACCAGACTCCAGGAACTGAAAGGAAGCCAGCAGAGTGGAATCAGTTGTAGTTGAGTCCACGCAGTGCTGAACTCTGAACAGTTTGCTGTAGCTGCCCGCCGGTCCGAGTGGACACCCTGAACGCGCTGGACGTCCACGCCGCGTCCACTTTCGCCGGGCGGTTGGGTTCAAATTGCAAGCTGCAGATTTCTGAGTGAGTATGCTGAGGAGCCGAGCGCCGGGACTTGAGTCAGATGCAGGCTGACACTTTGCGATTCCCTCGGGCCGCTCCTCATCTCCAACTCAGAGAAGGTTTCCAGCAGGATCACACTCGGAGCCTAACGCCGCGAGACAACGGCTTTTAAACATCAAACAGAAACTGCAAACGCCATTCAGAGCGCGTGTACGGGAAACCAAAAACAACACTCACTAACTAACTAACTAACTAACTAACTAACTGGATTCCTCCGACACGCCTCTGTTTCTGAGACATTATTAAAAACGCGGGGGGGGGGGGGTTATTACTTGCACTCTTTACACTCGCACACGGCGAACGGAGACGACGTGACCTCATAGAACATTTAGACCGCTGGAAAGTTACTGAAGGTACGGGTTTTAATGAGAGCGTGAAATTATTCGCTTTGTTCCCTGACGGAGTTTAGTGAACCAACGGAGCCGTGCATCATCAGAACAACAAGATATTTATAAAGTCCCAGAAGTATTGGGACACCCACTCCTTTTACCCGCAGGAGTTCCTATGTCTCTTAAGTGTGTAGCAGCTTTCTGGAAAGGCTTTCTGCAGGGTTCATCCCAGAAGTATCTAATGAGTTAGAGAGGATGAGGTGAAGGTGAGCCAGGTTCTTTAAGCTCCGGGACAAAGTGGAACGCATACAATTCATTCATTCATTCATTATCTCCCGCTTTATCCTCTATTAGGGTCGTGGTGGGGTTCTCCATGCCCATCCAGGGGAGAACGTTTCGGGCGCTGGGCAGATAGACCCAGGACAGGGCGCCAATCCATCACTGGGCACACACTCACTCACACAGACACACTCTATATGGGGCAATTTTTTTTTTTGAGAATTCAATTGACTTGATCCATGTTTTTGGACTGTGGGAGGAAACGGGAGAACCCGGAGGAAACCCACGCAGACACGGGGAGAACATGGAAACTCCAATCAGATGGGGATTCATACCAGGAATTCCTAGTGCTGAGAGGAGAACATGCTAACCACTAAGCCACCGTGCCACCCACAATTTATACAAATTTATACAAAGCACATCGTTAGGTGGTTGATTTTATACACTGACACACTGTCGGCTGTTAGCCCTCTACATCCCGGCTTGTGGGTGACACTATGAGTGTAGTGATGCCGACACCCCCCATGGTTTTGATATCTACCTTAAAAATCTATATTTACCACTAATGGTTTCCCATCCATCCATTATCTTCTGCTTAATCCTCTACTAGGGTGGCAGAGGGGTTCCCATGTCCATCCAGGGGAGAACGTTTCGGGCGCTGGGCAGATACACCCAGGACAGGGGGGCAATCTATCTCACTCACACAGACACACTCTATATGGGTCAATTTGGAGAATTCAATTGACCTTAATCCATGTTTTTGGACTGTGGGAGGAAACCGGAGAACCCGGAGGAACCCATGCGGACATGGGGAGGACATGGAAACTCCACCCACTGAAAGGAGAACATGCCCATCCAGTTTGCAGTCAGTAAAAATAGAGGGGGCTATCAAACTACTTTCTGGAGTTCAGCCTGCGCCGTTCAATGCCCACAGCGAGGCACAAAAATAAGTATCAATCAGGATTAGAGCGGCGTGACGTACGGCCAGACGACCTGCGCTTTAAGTGGGCCGTCTGCGGGAGGAGAGCAAACCTTTTCTTACCTTATAGATCCAAATAATAAAGGTCTGAATGCCTCCAACCGCGTACATGTTCCCCGCTGTACAGCACGAGCATTACATTATAAAGCCCTGGGGGTGGGGGTGGGGGTGGGGGGTGAGGGTGAGGGGCTGGTTTTTAAAATTCTGCAGAAGTTCAGTTTATACGGTACGCCTTCAAAATCCGTTATATGGAGGTTAACGGCAGTCTGGGCTTTCTCTGGATTTATTTCTTTATTTCTTGGACTTCCGACCAGAATATCTTTCTTTACGAAGAGTTCATGTTAATAATAATAATAATAATAATAATAATAATAATAATAATAATAATAAAAATAATACATTTTATTTATATAGCGCTTTTAGGGACCTTATAGACGCTTTACAAAAACAAATAAAACAGTTTAACATTAAAACACTTAAGACATATTAAACATTATATGTGGGGCGGCATGGTGGTTTAGTGGTTTAGCATGTTCTCCTCTCAGCACTGTTCGAATCCCAATCTGGGTGGAGTTTCCATGTTGTCCCCGTGTCCGCGTAGGTTTCCTCCGGGTTCTCTGGTTTTCTCCCACAGTCCAAAAACATGGATCAAGGTCAATTGAGTTCTCCAAATTGCCATATAGAGTGTGTATATGTAAGTGAGTGTGTGCCCAGCGATAGATTGGCGTCCTGTCCTGGGTGTATTTGCCCAGCTCCCGAAACCTTCTCCCCTGGATGGGCATGGGGAAGCCCCCCCCCCCCCCATTCCGGATAAAGCGGAAGATAAAAAATGGATGGATGCAAAATGCAGGAACAGAAATAAAATATAAGATTGAATTAAAGGTTAAAAGCGTTTGGAAACAGATGGGTTTTAAGAAGTGATTTAATGTCGAAAGATCGGAGGTGTGGCGTAATGTTTTGGGGAGAGCATGAGGGGTGAGGGGGCAACAGCAGAAAGGTGATAGAACCCTCTCTGTAGTTGCTATCGGTTCCGTTACAGATCAGAACTTGGATTCGGCTCACGTGGCTCGCGTCTCTGAGTTCTGGGTAACTCCTCTGAACGACGCTGAGGCTGCAGATCAGAACTTATTTCATTACTCTCCCTCATTTCCTCACCTGAGGAGGCCGGGCTACAACGATATCTAGGAGCTCATCATAAGAGGCAGAGTTCCCACGAGCCCCGGCTAATCCATGCCCAAGAGCCGGAGTAAGTACGGATGTGAGGTGTATAGATTACTCCATCTGAAGGCGCCGAAGTCTAAATGAATTCTGCCCATTGCATCTGTGCATCAGGGGTAAATGCTGAATCAATCAGCCTCTGTATGTGGTGCTTAGCCTCGTCTTTTCCTGAATCTCTAATGCCTTTCACTTAAAACCTAAATAGCAGCTCGCAGCCAGAAGGTAAGAGAGAAGTTACAATAAATTCTATTACCAGCGATTCGCTGATTCCTCTCTTACCACGTTTTTTTATTTATTTTATTTATTTTTTTTGGGATGGTGGGGGTGGGGGTGGGGTGGAACCAACATGCAGACAGAACCAGCGTGTCCGGGTCTCGGGTCACACTGTCTCTGACTGGAGGGAACATCGTATAAAACTAATGGTTCATATAAAGCCTCGCTGTGGTCAGTTCTATAAATGTTCTCACCAAACAGAGGGATTACGTTTGCGTTGTCGCTTGTGTTGTTTATATACCGACGATCTGATTGGTCAACTGACTGAAGGTTGAGAGCACTGTGCCTGTTCTGCAGAAAATAAATGAAATGCACCTGATCTTTCACTTTTGCTGCAAAAAATGGTTGAGGTTCTAGAATGAGGGTCTTGGGTTCAGCTCCATCCATCCATTATCATTCATTATCTCCCGCTTTACCCTCTACCAGGGTCGCGGTGGGGTTCCCCATATCCATCCAGGGGAGAAGGTTTCGGGCGCTGGGAAGATAGACCCAGGACAGGTCGCCAATCCATCGCTGGACACTCACTCACTCACTCACACAGACACACTCTATATGAGGCAATTTGGAGAATTCAATTGACTTGATCCATGTTTTTTGGACTGTGGGAGGAAACCGGAGAACCCGGAGGAAACCCACGCGGACACGGGGAGAACATGGAAACTCCACCCAGATGGGGATTCGAACCGGGAATTCCTAATGCTGAGACGTGAACGTGCTGACCACTAAGCCACCGTGCCCCATCTATTATCTTCCACTTAATTCTCTATTAGGGTCGCAGGGGGGGGGGTCCATCCAGGAGAGAACGTTTCGGGCGCTGGGCAGATACACCCAGGACAGGGCGCCAATCTATTACTGGACACACACTCACTCACACACTCTCTATATGGGGCAATTTGGACAACTCAATTGACCTTGATCCATGTTTTTACTGTGGGAGGAAACCAGAACAGGGGGAGAAGATGGAAACTCCACCCAGATTGGGATTCGAACCTGAATCCCTAGAACTCAGAGGCAAACATGCCCCCCTCAAAGCCACCGTCCCGCCCCGGGTTGATCCTATAACGTTCTCCCAGTGTTTGCGTGGGTTTCCTCCCACAGTCCTGCAGAGGTTCTCCATCTTTCATTCTTTGAGTGTTCCAGCGCCTCCCACAGGCACGATCATGAAAAGCATGAATTAAATAAATGATAAAAACTAATTGCTCTGATTATATGAAGCTGCTCTGTGATGATGTCATCGGTTCTGCAGCATAAGGAGCTTTAAACCTGATTTATTACACAGGGTAAAAAAAAAAACCTCGGGTTCTGGATATTTTACCCTGTGACTTGAAGACTTAAGAACAATATGACGAAGCGTTTTCATTTCGTACCTGAAGTTCGTACGTATTTATTTCCTATGTAAATATTAAAGATGCAAAGTGGATTTCAGGACTTCAGCTCGGATCTCTGATCCCGCACAAGCTCGTAAAGGTAATTATAATTCGCAGGAACTAATAAGAAGCAAGATATTAGATATGAAGTAAGCTGTGTGTTGAGACTTAATTGCGTTTAATCTGATTATTATTCATGATCTGTGATGCAAAGCTGCAGACGGAGTGCAACACACCGAATCCTCTCCGAAGCTTTCCTCCGTCACACACGAGGCATCTTAAAAGCAAAATAGAAGTATTTCAGATTCACTTTCCCTAGATCTTCATATCCCTCCGCCCGTGTCATCCACTCGACCTTGCGCCGGGCAGGACTGACGGAGGAAATCTACGCCGACGAAGAGGCCGTTCTCAAGGCCTCCATCACTTCTGCTCTCCTTAATCCACTGCTGGCGTGAGCTCGGAGCCGCCGCGGCGTGACTGACACGCCTAATTATCTGCAGCGCAATCACTAATTTGACAATCCTGCAGAAGCAGCGGCATTAATTAATCAGCCCTGGCTCTGGCCGCGAGGCTGCGCGCTTATCGCCGCGGCTCTGCTGCCTTTCATTTCCTTTATTTGGTCACATTTTTATGGAAGCGACGACATGCAACGTAAAAAGCTCTTGTGATTTAACTCCGATATTTGGAGTGTTAGTGATTAGCACGTCCGCCTCTCAGCACTGGGGATTCCAGGTTCGAATTCCCCTCTGGGTGGAGTTTCCATGTTCTCTCCGTGTCCGTGTGGGTTTCCTCCGGGTTCTCTAGTTTCCTCCCACAGTCCAAAAACATGGATCAAGTCAATTGAGTTCTCCAAATGAGTGTGTGCCCAGGGATGAATTGGCGTCCTGTCCTGGGTCTATCTGCCCAGCGCCCGAGATGTTCTCCCCTGGATGAGCATGGGGAACCTAGTTAGCGACCCTAATAGAGGATAAAGCGGGAGATAATGAATGAATGAATTTGGAGTGTCTCTCAGTCTCTAAAGGACCTCATCATGTGACGTCTGATGCTGATCTAGTGCCCAACCCCATAACCCCATATACAGACGTGACCCTGCATGCAGAGCACCAGACAGGGCCTTCAAATTCAACCCAAAATGACAGATCCAGGGTCACTCCGGGCAGGTCGTTCTCAAATTCAACAAGAAAGACGGGGTCATGACCGTCGCATTTCGCATCCTGCTTACCTACAAACAGCCGAACGCATCGCATTAAAATGTGAATAGACGGGACGGTGACATTTCAGCTCCCGAACTCGGGGCATCGGAGGGAACATTAAAAGCCAAGGTTTCATTAGGAATCCATTTACATAAAAAATACATCTTAGCCTCTCAAACACAATATCCTCGGGCCGTTTCCATTCGATTTATTATTCTGTATACGAGCCGCATTAAGCTCGACGATAAAGTTAATGTTGGAAAATGATGCAAAAGCACAAAGTGGGAGAAAAATTTCTAGTGACAAATGAAAACATTTAATTTTAAGCAATCTGCGAGCAGCTCGAGATGCTCAGGGTGCACTGCCTGTAGCGTTCTGTGGAGTCAGCAGTTTGTGCAGAAGTAGCCCTTTTCATTTGTTGGGGCTCCATTGAGAAGTAAAAACTGAAGGCCTCGGCATTTGGGCAGAATTATTTTTAGTAAGAGGCTTTTTGTCCCTTGAACATTTTTGTTTTTTGGGAAAATGGAGATGTCCTGCGTCAGCACGATCAATGGAGAGCAGAGCCCGGGACCCTAGAGGGGCGTGGCTTCAAACACACCCAGTAATGTTGGATGAAAATTTGGATTGTGTTATACACTATTAAGTTTAACGTTCGTGTTACTCCAACACACCACTAGTGGGAGTGAAAGCTCAGGCAATCTGAAGGTCCCTCGTTTTTTAAAGTTACCAATGTGGGTCCTTGAGCAAGCCCCTTAACCCTCATTGTTCCAGGGGGCGCTGTATGATGACAGACCCTGCGCTCCGTACTGGCTTTCTGTAGCTTACCACATTCAGCACACGGACCCTGACCTCCAGGACATCTCTGGTTCTGCTCCACCTTACCTACACCCTATTTTCCAAAGATACACCCCCGACCCTTACCTCCAACTCGTCCACTGTCCTGCTGATGAATGTCTCCTGGTGCTTCAACCTCACTGCGTTGTTAATTCTCACACCGAATCATTTACCACCGATAAACGATAATTGGGGAAATCTTCATAACACTGTTCAGCCTCTTCAAGAAGAAACCCAAAAAACATCTCACAGAAGAACAGACTAGATTAAAAATCTAAAGTCTGGACATTGAAACCAGATCAGGTTTAATTTTGGTTCCTCCTGAACTTCTGACACGCCTTGGTCTCGTACTTGTTGGTCACTTTGGATAAAAGTCGAAGTAGATCCCAAACCTCCAAACAACAAGCTGGAGTGACCCATCCATCCATCCATTATCTCCTGCTTCATCCTCTACTAGGATACCTCATGCCCATCCAGGAGGGAACGTTTCGGGTGCTGGGCAGATACACCCAGGACAGGGCGCCAATCTATCACTGGGCACACACTCACTCACACAGACACACTCTATATGGGGCAATTTGAACAATTCAATTGAGCTTGATCCATGTTTTTGGACTGTGGGAGGAAACCGAAGAACCCGGAGGAAACCCACACGGTTTGGTTGTATTTTTAAGAAATAATCTTGTGAGGACCGAGGTTCAGGCCCCGGTGCACAAAGTGAAACCCTGGCTTAGATGAACTGAATGACTTCATCCATGGTTCTCCGATGTTCTAGATAAAACAATTCACCGTGAATCCATCAACATTAAATATTTAAATGGATGCGAGTCTTTTGCAATCAAGCCATGACGTGTCTCGGTTGAACTCGTCTATGCGTCCCGTCAACGACCCCCTTTAATAAACTGAGGGCGGCGCCTCAGTGCAGGTCAGGTGCAGCAGGTACGAGTCTGAGAAGCTTTAACCCGCCGTCTGTTTGTTTCGGGGTTCCATCATCATTAGCCGGATCGTCATCCGCCCAACGCTTAAGTATTTTCCATTATAACCTGACACACTTTATCACGGCAGACACACCGGCTCCCGGGGGCGCAGCTGCCAACGACGCTTTAATAGCCAAATAAACACCGTAATAGAAGACGAAGCTCGTGGTTGTCTGCGAATGTTTCCGAGGAGGTGGTCCTCATCCTTTTT
This sequence comes from Corydoras maculifer, assembly GCA_019802435.1. Taxonomy (NCBI): domain Eukaryota; kingdom Metazoa; phylum Chordata; class Actinopteri; order Siluriformes; family Callichthyidae; genus Corydoras; species Corydoras maculifer. Next base: position 76,303 of record JAFMOD010000206.1, read on the forward strand.
CTCAGATCCGACGTGCAAACTCATTTCCCGTCCCGCACGCCCGGCTAAAAACAAATAAGCCGATACGATCCCGGCCCCGCCACCCGGATTACGGGGGGGATGATGATTTTTGGTCGTAATGAAGATTTGTCTATGTTACTGCGAGCGCACAAGAAGCAAAGATCGGCGGCGGAGCAGAGCACCACGTTTACGCCTGGAGTCTCGCAGCAGACAAGAGAATCGCTTCCCGAGTCAAATCAAGACGGATCACACACCACGAGTCCTAAGAATGACGAATGGCAACGGAACGAGGCCTTGGGGTGTGGTGCAGAGGGGGTCATGCTTCCCATAATCCTCTGAGAGGAAGAATGAGGGGTATTCATGAAGACATCAAATATAATCAGCGATTATTGAATCTTTTTTGGGTCTGTTTTTTTTTTTCCAGATCTCATCAGATGATGGCACAAAGTGCTTCCAGGCTTCATAACCACAGCGGCTCTGTTTCACAGGCTTTTATTAATCTTTACCATTTTATTTTTTTTTTTTTTATTTGTCAGATTCTTCTTTTTTTTCTTTTTAATGGTTTTAAAGACACAGTGTTCAAAAAACCTTAAACATACAAATGGATCTTTAAGCAAATGTTTAAATACATAAAATATCGGTGTGTGTGTGTGTGTGTTGTACTATGTGTTTGTTGTGTATTGTACTGTGTGTGTTGTACTGTTTGTGTGTGTGTTTCTGTGTGTGTGTTGTACTGTGTGTGTATGTGTGTTGTACTGTGTGTGTCTGAGTGTGTTGGACTGTGTGTGTGTGTGTTGTACTATGTGTTTGTTGTGTATTGTACTGTGTGTGTTGTACTGTTTGTGTGTGTGTTTCTCTGTGTGTGTTGTACTGTGTGTGTATGTGTGTTGTACTGTGTGTGTCTGAG
>JAFMOD010000206.1:85304-95862 GCA_019802435.1 Corydoras maculifer
TGTTACGTGTGGTGGTTATGTTTGGTGTTTGTTACGTGTGGTGTTTGTTACGTGTGGTGTTTGTTACGTGTGGTGTTTGTTACGTGTGGTTGTTACGTGTGGTGTTTGTTACGTGTGGTGGTTATGTTTGGTGTTTGTTACGTGTGGTGTTTGTTACGTGTGGATGGATGTTCCGTACAGAAACGTATAATAAATCATAGAACCCTGAACCAACATTACGTTCTACAGATCCGGTCAGATTTCCAGCTGACCCTCTAAAGCTCTCGGGTGAATTTCCTTCTCAGAGGCTTAACACTGGATTCTGAACTGTCCTCGCTGCGTCTGGCTGCGTTTGGCTGCGTCTGGCTGCGTTTGGCTGCGTCTGGCTGCGTTGTGAGCTTCTGTAATCCCTCTACACCAAAAAAAAACCTAAGGCGCAGTGATTTGTTGGCCGTCTTTAATTGCTGTGAGAGATGTGAAGCGTCGCGGAGGGACGGGGTAAATAGTTCATATAAATTAAGTCGCCATTGAAGTGATGCATTCTGGGTGCAGAGAGAGAACAAACAAAAGCGCGGGTCCATCAGCTCACATTTATATGATTTCATGAAGGTGGACGTTCTGTAGACATTTCTGAGGTAACGGTGAGGCAGCAGAGTGTGAGTGTGTGTGTGTGTGTGCTGAACATTACACATACAGGGCCTTTATTACATCACATTTTGGGTTGGTTCTCCTCCTTCGGAGCTATAACAGGGTTGACTCCTCCACTCTATTGAAGTGTGTCTGCGGAACCTTCTGCCAAATCATCACGAGGCTCAGTGCTGTAGGTCAGACACCGGTGCTGGACTCACAATCTCTGTTCTAATTCATCTCAAATGTGTTTAAAATATCTGAGACATTCCTTTTTAGACCACACTAAAACAGAAAAGGGCCTTCCCCAAACTGTTTCCACAGCATCCATTTGTTCGAAATAGAACGCTGCTCATGTGTGTAAATGGAACTTCATTAAATCCTCTTCCTAAACGTAAAGATTTAATGGTGCGTCCGAATACATCCATCCATCCATTATCTTTCGCTTTATCCTATATTAGGGTCGGGGGGGGGGGGGGGGTTCCCCATGCCCATTCAGGGGAAAGCGTTTCGGGCGCTGGGCAGACACACCCAGGACAGGGGGGCAATTTATCACTGGACACACACACACTCACACAGACACACTCTATATGGGGCAATTTGGACAATTCAATTGACTTGATCCATGTTTTTGGACTGTGGGAGACATGTGGACACGGGGAGAACATGGAAACTCCACCCAGATGGGGATTCGAACCGGGAATCCCTAGAGCTGAGAGGAGAACATGCCAAACCACTAAGCCACCGTACCGCCGCGTCCGAATGTCCATATTTTGCAGATGAGGAGACGGAACTTAAAGCGTCCGTTCCGTTCTAATGAAGATCAAAGGGAAACTGGACGTCTGCATTCGGGTTCTGGAGCGGTGCAGGAAGGTTCCGGCGGTTCCCCTCGTCCCGTTCCTTCGGCGTCTCTCTCCTCTGAGAGCTCTTTGTTCAACAAAGCAAACGGGGGGCAGTCGAGCGCCTCTGTCTCTTTTGATATCTCACAAAGAGTACAAAACCGAGCCGCCGGCTGTCATCGTGAGTCGAAAGGGAACGGGAATAAAAAAGATTAAAGATAGATGGTAAAGAACCGCCGTGTGAACCTTTCGCAATCTTTTGTAAAACATTCTGTTTGAGGAAGAAAACCCGCTCGGAAAGGCTTCCTGTGTATTAAACAGAACTTCCTGCTGGGGCTGAGGGACTGCGGAGATGCTACAAAAGCTCCGGACTGGATCCACGCGGTTCCACCAAGAATGCGGAGGAGAGTCATGTGACTTGTTCGCTGCGACTACAATGATGTTCTCCGTGTTGAAGGACACTGACCGCCACGCCCCTCACCTTCAGCTCGAAATGTGACATCGCTGCCATGCGTTACATTTACATTACATTAAGTCGTTTAGCAGAACCTTTTATCCAAAGCGACTTACAAGTGAGAAGTTATGCAGAAAACCAACTACACTGTAAATTCATCAAACCTGATTGTTATTTGATGCTGCCACCCCCCCCCCTTCTTTTTTTTTTCTACAACAGGTATTTGTTAGGGTGGCACGATGGCTTATTGGTTGGCATGTTCTCCTCTCAGCACTAGGGATTCCCGGTTCGAATCCCCATCTGGGTGGAGTTTCCATGTTCTCCACGTGTCTGCGTGGGTTTCCTCCGGGTTCTCCGGTTTCCTCCCACAGTCCAAAAACATGGATCAAGTCAACTGAGTTCTAAAACTTGCCCCATATAGAGTGTGTGTGTGTGTGTCCACAGATAGATTGGTGCCCTGTCCTGGGTGTATCTGCCCAGCGCCCGAAACATTCTCCCCTGGATGGGCATGGGTAACCCCCCTGCGACCCTAATATAGGACAAAGCGGAAGATAATGAATGAATGAATGAAAGGTATTTGTTAAAGAGATGCGTCTTCAGTAGTTTCTTAAAACTGTTGAGTGATTCTGCCTTACGGACAGAGTTCAGCTCTTACGGACAGAACCAGCTCTTCGGTGAGGTGGAGGCGGCGATCATCACTGGAGCGAAGTGAACGAGTCGGAGTGTATTTTGAAAAGATTGAGTGAAGAGTGAAGGTAAGAGGGGACAGATCCAGAGATGCTTCTGTAGGCCAGAGTCAGTGACCTGTACTGAATGTAAGCAACTACAGGGAGCCAATGGAGGGACATGAGTAATAGAAGGACATGAGTAATGGAGGGACATGAGTAATGAAGGGACATGAGTAATGGAGGGACATGAGTAATGGAGGGACATGAGTAATGGAGGGACATGAGTAATGGAGGGACATGAGTAATGGAGGGACATGAGTAATGGAGGGACATGAGTAATGGAGGGACATGAGTAATGGAGGGACATGAGTAATGGAGGGACATGAGTAATGGAGGGACATGAGTAATGAAGGGACATGAGTAATGGAGGGACATGAGTAATGAAGGGACATGAGTAATGAAGGGACATGAGTAATGGAGGGACATGAGTTCGCTTGGGCTGGTTCATCACACATGTAAGACCGACCACTGTTTTTTTTTCCAACCCAGTCACAGGGTTTCTCAAGAACCATCGAGCAGAACACTGGGGTTTCTCTCCTGCCTTCAAAGGACAGATCCAGAACCCTAAAACTGTCCAATCCCTTACCATGCCACCTGTTCTGATCAGAGTCGTGGTGGGTACTATCCCAGCACTTAGTGAAAAGTTCAAGTTCAAGTTCAAGTTATTTATTTCTGTCGCGCTTTTTACAACAGTACATTGTCACAAAGCAGCTTTACAGAATGAAAAGCCTTTAAACCCCCAAAGAGCAAGCCGAAGCGACAGTGGCAAGAAAAAACTCCCTTTTCTGTTGTTATTCAAGGAAGAAACCTTGGGAGAACCAAGACTCAGTGGGGGACTCATCCTCCTTGAGCGGCCAGGCAGCAACAACAGTGTAGGACAGCCATGTAGAGACATTTAACAAATGTAAAAACTAAAACTAAAAGTGAAAGGTGGAGGAACATCCCGGACGCTTCAGCACACAGATAAGAACACAGGAGCCTCTAGCTGCCGCCCTCATAGTAACGCACTGTAAACACACGGAAACGGCCGGGAGAGTGTGTGTAACTGCGGAACATGTTCGTCCTCCGTGTCCGCCATCGTGCGCTGTCTCCGTTCTTGGATGTCCTGGTGGCGGCAGCCGGTCCGTGGCGTCATCAAAGGTGATAACTAATCGAAACATTAGTCCTCTTGTGGGCAGCGTGCCGTTTGGTGGATGACCCGGGGCAGGGATAAGGATTTGTTGTAATCAGCGGCATCCCGCCGGCGCTCTGATGAATCCCACACTTAGCCGTGATTTCCGAGGCGTCGCTCGCCGACGGACGGCGGCGGGTTAAATCACAACGGCCAGGGCGCCGCAGCCGCTGATTTCAGAGCGCCGTCACCCGACCGCAGCCCTGCGTGTGCAATCGAGCGGCCGAATAAAACTAAAAGATGGGTTTCAACATAGGAGACGTGATGCTCCTCCACCCCCCCCCCCCCCTCTGCGGCCCCCTCAACCCCTCTGCTGCAAATGAGAGAGGAGAGAACGGCGCAGGGATGAGCAGAGACAAATACAGATCCACCACGCACAGGAAGGTCATTATCTCCTCAGCACTGGATCCTCCAGGTTCTTCTTCAGAGGGGGGGGGGGGGTCGGGGTTATTAAATAGGGCACTAAGAATATCTGTGAGATGATTGGCTGATTAAACTCTGTTCAGTCCACAAAAACACAACTTCACACATTTAAATGTCTAAGAAACAAATGATTATTATTAAAACTATATATTACATTATATTTTAATATATTATATACATTATATTATGGGCTTAGTGGTCGGCTTAGAGGTTGGCATGTTCTCCTTTTAGCTCTGGGGATTCCCAGTTCGAATCTTAATCTGAGTGGAGTTTCCATGTTCTCCCCATGTCCGCGTGGGTTTCCTCCGGGTTCTCCGGTTTCCTCCCACCGTCCAAAAACATGGATTCAAGGTCAATTGGATTCTCCAAATTGCCCTATATAGAGTGTGTGTGTGAGTGAGTGTGTGCCCGCCCAATGATAGATTGGCGCCCGTCCGGTCCAGCACCCGAAACGTTCCCCCCCGTTGGGCATAGGGAACACCCCCCCTCCTCCGCGAGGATAAAGCGGAACATAATGGATGTATGAATATTATATTATTTATTACATATATTTAAGCTGAAGTGGATTTCTTGAGAAAAGCATTTTATTTTACACACTGCGCAGTTTAAGTCGGGGTTCCGCACATTCCGTTTGGTCAGTTGGTTAATTAATGCTGCATTGCTAATGAGCTGATCATTAGAGAAACGAATACGCCGACTATGGACTACAGACACTAATGGCAGAACTAGAACACATCCATATGAACAGTACAGCAGAAGAACCCAGAAGGTTTAATAGGTTCTATAAGCGCCGAACTGTTTGTCAAGTCTGCCGTTACGGGCGGAGTGGACGACTCAATGGCCACCTGGATAATATATTCGTTTTATGTCACAGCCGAAATCATGAGCTCACTCCAATATCGCGCGCTGAATTTCCCCCCACTTACCTCCAACGGCCCATTTTACACTCACATTAAACCCACCCCGACGCACGAGTGTGCAGGATTGCCGACTTACCCACAACCCACCATTACGGGCATCTTGCAAATGCCACTCAATGAAATTCTCATTTGCATTTCAGAGTGCCTTATTGCCGGGCTTTTGCCGAAACTGTAAAACAGCATCTGCCGTCAAATCGATGAACGAGGCTTCCACGATTACGGAGAGGCGAGAGAAAACATCACGTACGGTGCATCAGCATAAAGACGACGCGAGGGACATGGCGCGAGGGACACGGCGCGAGGGACACGGCGCGAGGGACACGGCGCGAGGGACACGGCGCGAGGGACANGGACATTGCGTGAGGGACATTGCGTGAGGGACATTGCATGAGGGACACGGCGCGAGGGACACGGTGCGAGGGACACGGTGCGAGGGACAATGCGTGAGGTACACAGCGCGAGGGACATTGCGTGAGGGACATTGCGTGAGGGACATTGCATGAGGGACAATGCGTGAGGGACACAGCGCGAGGGACATTGCGTGAGGGACATTGCGTGAGGGACACGGCGCGAGGGACACGGCGCGAGGGACACGGCGCTCAGCTTCCTAAACCTTTGATTGCATATAAAACCTGATGACGATGTAAAAGCCTGGCGTCACGTTCCGGAGCTGCAGGTCTCTTGATGCTGATGGGATTCCTGGATTTGCATAACGACTCAGTTATAATCATGAAAAGAAGCTAACAGAAGGAATAGAGTGAGTAAAACATCCAGCGTATGAGAGCAGCATGCCGGGNACACGGCGCGAGGGACACGGCGCTCAGCTTCCTAAACCTTTGATTGCATATAAAACCTGATGACGATGTAAAAGCCTGGCGTCACGTTCCGGAGCTGCAGGTCTCTTGATGCTGATGGGATTCCTGGATTTGCATAACGACTCAGTTATAATCATGAAAAGAAGCTAACAGAAGGAATAGAGTGAGTAAAACATCCAGCGTATGAGAGCAGCATGCCGGGAGAGGCCTAATTATCAGGTATTGATTATTATTTGCAGATAAACATCACATCATGGAACCCCTACAGCACGTGTGGCCACACATTTCTGGCCCGAGTTCTACTTTTTCCAGTGGACAGGTCATCGCGATCGACCAGGATCAGATTTAATGTTACAACCTGTTTACACACCTCATGTTAGGTTTGGGAAACGACTCGGGCTTCGGGTTGCCAGGTTCACAGACATTGCTGTTATTCAACACACTCCACCAAAGAACACGAAAAGAAGTTGGTTCTAATTCCGCCTTTGGCTCAAGAACATGACACACGTTTCCCCTAAATGGCAACCCCCCACCCCCCACCCCCAACCCCAACCCCACCCCCAACCCGAACGAACAAACACACACAGCAAACACAACACAAACCTACAACAATCCCTGTGACCCGCATTCCCCAAAACACAACATGAACGTTAAGAAAACCATAAAAGATAGAACACAGAGATCCTGGCGGCAAAGTAAACTGGGACGTGGTAATAATAATAATAATAATAATAATAATAATAATAATAATAATAATAATAATAATAATAATAATAGGCGGCACGGTGGCTTAGTGGTTAGCACATTCGCCTCTCGAATTCCCATCTGGGTGGAGTTTTCATGTTCTCCCCGTGTCTGCGTGGGTTTCCTCCGGGTTCTCCGGTTTCCTCCCACAGTCCAAAAACATGGATCAAGTCAATTGAGTTCTCCAAATTGCCCCGTTTAGAGTGTGTCTGTGTGAGTGAGTGTGTGCCCAGCGATGGATTGGCGCCCTGTCCTGGGTCTATCTGTCCAGCGCCCGAGAGGTTCTCCCCTGGATGGGCATGGGGAACCCCACCGCGACCCTAATAGAGGATAAGCGGGAGATAATGAATGAATGAATAAATAATAATAATAATAATAATAATAATTGGTGGTAGTTACGGTAACAGTACGCCAGTCGATTCCATTGACCTGCCCATCTTTATAAACAGTTTGAATGCAACGTACATTTAAATGAGACGTGATTGAGGCATGGGGGCGTGGCCACGCGCCGGGTTTGGGAATAGAGAGAGACGGGGAGAGCAGAGGCTCACTCGCATGGGGACCCCGATTCAGAACGACTTACAGTGTGTGAATCAAGTGCATTAAAGCGCTGATACGTCATTTTTCCTCAAACCTGATCCATCGTGATTGGTCCACTTTGGTCCACTTCGGTCCACTTTGCTTTGTAACTGCAGGGTTCATTGAGCTTCACTTTCATTCAGGCGTACGGTTTGGACCGCAGGCCGTCCAGCTTCCCGCCTCCAGACGAGCATACACAGCATTAAGATTAAAAAACCCCGGTGAGTATTGCCCCACGCCGGCTTTGCGTCGCCGGTGACGGCGGTTTGGGATCGGTGCGGATCCCCGGCGGCGTTTCAGACGGGCCATGCTGCTTCAATCGGAGGGCCACTGGGGTTTGGCAGCTGTCGATCGCAGCCAGAGCTGCTGCTAATTACAGCCTTATTTCACCAAGACAAAACAGCCAGACAGAAATAAGACAACGACCCGAAAGTGGGGCGTCCAAGTTCCACTCTCATTAATACATCGGGTCTGCATTCTTAATCAGAAATGATTTCGAAGCTCGAGCAGCCAGCAGAACGAGCGCCCGTGCTTCCTGGAACGGCACCATGCCTTAATGAGAGGGCTCTGGGAATTCTGCCGGGTTATGGAACGCCAAACAGACCGGCTTGGCCCGTTGCTCTGCTGAGGAGAGGACAGGAACCCGTGGCATCAACACTCGTCTCCAGAGGCGCAATCCTCCTAATTACGGGAGCATATGGTCCAACTTTGATGCTTTAGTAACAACTTTCCAGATGCTTGTTCTCCTGTATCTTGGCCTATATGTAGATCCAGACCATAATATGCACTGGGAGCTGTGTTGACATGTCATTTGGACAAATCTGAACATTTTGCATCAGGAGCCGGACCAACGGCATGCAACCACCTCGGTTCCTTTGAAACGTGTGACGTCGTCCATCCTGAGACTCCAGAGCGGCGTGCTGTAGGACGTCACCTGTTCTGAATCAGGACGTCAGAGCTGGGACGTCTGACGGAGACCGCTGCGGGATTCATCACGAACAGCATCCTCATTAACGTGCTGTACAAGCTCGATCTGAACGGGACCTCGCAGAGTCGAGTGTGTGTTACAGAATTACACCAGAAACTGAACATCGGGGTCGTTATGCAGATGAGAATCTAATTAATCACACGGCAATCTAGCCTCGCAGTGATTATGGTCCAGGGTTCGATTATGTCTCATAAGAGCTGACAACCAAACATCACGCATTACAATACAGGTCCAATTATCCACTGCTGTGCATCCATAACATCTTTTAGATGTGTGAGTGTGTGTGTGTGTGTGTGTGTGTGTGTGTGTGTGTGTGTGTGTGTTTAGTAAATTTCACCATTTGATATAGGAGGGTACTTGTGAGGTCAGGCACTAATGTTGGGTGAGAGGACTTGGCTCTCGAGTTCTATTTCAGTTCATTAAGGGGTTTAAAGGGTGAGATTTAGATTTATATAATTAATAAAATTAATGCTTTAAGATCTTTGGGCACCTCGTGAGCCCTTCCCCAAACTGTTTCCACTAAGCTGAAAGCATCCAGTTGTCCAATCACAGAGCTAAAGTCTTGATTTTATTAAATTTAATGATTCAGAGGTGGCAGCACGGTGGCTTAGTGGTTGGCATGTTCTCCTCTCAGCACTAGGGATTCCCAGTTCGAATCCCAATCTGGGTGGAGTTTCCATGTTCTCCCCGTGTCCATGTGGGTTTCCTCTGGGTTCTCCGGTTTCCTTCCACAGTCCAAAAACATGTTTTAAGGTGTTTGTGTGTGTGAGTGTGTGTGCCCAGCGATAGATTGGATTGGGTCCGCCCAGTGCACGAAACGTTCTCCTCTGGATGGGCATGGGGAACCCCCCATGACCCCCCCCCCCCCGACCCTAGTAGAGGATTAAGCGGAAGATAAAGGATGGATGGATGATTCAGATGTATTTCCCTAAGTGTGTGTGTGTGTGTGTGTGTGTGTGTGTGTGTGTGTGTGTGTGTGTGTGTATGTGTTCCCAGCGATAGATTGGATCTGCCCAGTGCCCGCCATGTTCTCCCCTGAATGGGCATGGGGAAACCCCCCCCCCATGACCTTAGTAGAGGATTTAGTGGAAGATAATGGATGGATGGATGATTCAAATGTGTTTCTCTAAGTGTGTGTGTGTGTGTGTGTGGATGCACAAACTCTCAATATAACTCAGACTGTTCAGAAGCCACAGTATCACCTCAGACCCCGACCCGTTGTTTGAACCCGCGCCGTGCTGGCTCACGCTGCACTCTGCTTTGCCCTTTTCGGTTTCCTCAAGTTCCCAAATAAATATATATTTTGTTCGTCCGGAAAAACCCAAGCCGTGTGTGGAAAGCTTTGACAAAGCCTCATCAGAACACACGGCCGAGTGACCTTTACGCAGACAGATGAAATCCACATTCTCTCTCTCTCTCTCTCTCTCTCTCTCTCGGGGTTGCCGTGGCCACTGGCACCATGCCACTCTGACTAAAGCTCTCCTGACAGTTTGCCAGACCGTGCCAGGCTCTGGTGTGCGAGCACATTCGCCCAGAGCCACAAATACTGAGCACAAAGGCAGTTTGTCACTTCGTTGTGCGAGAACGTGGAGCAGAGCAGGTTCCCCGGCCGTGCAGTGAACACACCTTCCGCCGTGACGAGTGAAGCTGCAATTCTCTTTACAAAGTGCACTGGAGCGCACACACAAAACAGATTAGATTTGCCAATATTTAATTTACGAGCTGATGTTCCATTTATTGCTGTAAGTGGCCAAGCCAAATCAAGCATCCCGTTCTCATGAGTCAAATGTAATTGCTTTACATAAACTCTTTAAGTGGACTCGACTGCGCCGAGCTGCCAGTTTATTAAGCATCTGATCTGGTAAGTAATTAACTGGCAACTCGCGACGTCCTGATATTAAACCTGTTTGTGTGATAAAAGTCTCCAGAATGAATAACGCCGAGCACGGAGCACATCCAACGCACAAAAACCCAACACGCCATCATAGAATAATCACACGGCTTAAGAGTCGGAACCTGAAGACGGAATATTAAGTCTCATTCGTCCCCGTATGCCGAACATTTTGGGGAAGGCCTGTTGGTGTCCCTCTACACGAGGTAGGATTCATAAATACTTGGAATGGATGAACCTGTCTGGCCTACACAGAGCCTTCAATCCCATCAAACACATCGGGGAAGAGGAACTAGAACTAAACCTGGAAGTATCCAGCATCAGTGTCTGACCATTGAGATGCTCTCCTGGATAATGTGTTCCACAGAGACGTTCCACAAAGACGTTCCACAGAGACGTT
>JAFMOD010000206.1:95973-122363 GCA_019802435.1 Corydoras maculifer
CGTTTCACAGAGACGTTCCACAGACGCGTTCCACAGAGACGTTCCACAGAGACGTTCCACAGACACGTTCAACAGACGCGTTCCACAGACACGTTCAACAGACGCGTTCCACAGAGACGTTCAACAGACGCGTTCCACAGACACGTATCACAGACGCGTTCCACAGAGACGTTCCACAGACGCGTTCCACAGAGACGTTCCACAGACACGTTCCACAGACACGTTCCACAGACATGTTCCACAGACATGTTCCACAGACGCGTTCCACAGACATGTTCCACAGACATGTTCCACAGACATGTTCCACAGACACGTTCCACAGACGCGTTCCACAGACATGTTCCACAGACATGTTCCACAGAGACGTTTCACAGACATGTTCCACAGACACGTTCCAAAATACTGTAGAGCTTTAACAGAACAGTGTGGAGCATTAGAATCCCAAAGAGCATCTTCATGTTCAGATGATGCCGGATCGTTCCAGTTCTAGTTCTTCCATAAGGTGCTTGATGGTTCTGAAGTCAAGGCTATGTGAAGGTTAGTTGCCCTATACCTTCATCCGAGTCATGTGACCTCCTCAGGTGTAATGTGAGGGTGTTCACATACATTTATCCATCATTTTTTTTCCTCCAGCCCTGAAGGACCCTGAAGGACCCTGACTATGAAACTATGAAGGTTCAGAGTTTGTTCCGTGTCAGCTTTAAAGGTTGAACAGAACCTGTGGGCTCACGTTCTCACGTTCTCACGTTCTCCCACACACCTGCCAAACCCCCCCCCCGTACTTCACTTTCTTTCCATAATTAAATTGTCAGCACTCTCGCAGATCTGTCCACACCTGAATAAGTGACCCACGCGGTCCCAATGCAGCTTACAGCAGGTGTCATAACCCGCTGCTCGGCCTCCAATTAACCCAGCGTGGCCCGGACCAGCCGGCGCCGAGCACGCCGCGGCAGAAAAGTGTAAAACTCAGCTGTCGACAAGCTGCGACGCGAGCGATAAAGCACCTCGGCCTCGTGGTGGAAATGGCATGCGAGCCAGAAGACCACCAAGAGATGGAGACGAGGAGCGGACGGAGGACAGGGAAGCTTTTATCACGGCGCTATAATTGGACGAGGGTCATTTTTCAGAGTCGGGTTCCTATTAGCATGTTCTCTGTGAGTCTGCAAGTACCGCGCCTGTAGCACCTCCACATACAAATGTCTTAATGAAATGTCTTTACAGCGTGCAGAATGGCTACAGAGTCTCACTGATACAGAGGACACACACACTCACACACACACACACACACACACCATTCCAAGATTGTATGGATCATATATATATATATATATATATATATATATATATATATATATATATTCATTCATTCATTTATTCATTATCTTCCACTTATCCTCTATTAGGGTCGTGGTGGGGTTCCCCATGCCCATCCAGGGGAGAACATCTCGGGCGCTGGGCAGATAAACCCAGGACAGGGCGCCAATCCATCGCTGGGCACACACTCACTCACACAGACACACTCTATATGGGGCAATTTTTGAGAATTCAATTAACTTGATCCATGTTTTTGGACTGTGGGAGGAAACCGGAGAACCCGGAGGAAACCCACGCAGACACGGGGAGAACATGGAAACTCCACCCAGATGGGGATTCTAACCGGGAATCCCTAGTGCTGAGAGGAGAACGCGCCAACCACTAAGCCACCGCGCCGCTATATAAATATATATATAGGGGACGGCACGGTGGCTTAATGGTTAGCATGTTCTCCTCTCAGCGCTTGGGATTCCCGGTTAGAATCCCCATCTGGGTGGAGTTTCCATGTTCTCCCCGTGTCTGCGTGGGTTTCCTCAGGTTCTCCGGTTTCCTCCCACAGTCCAAAAACATGGATCAAGGTCAATTGAGTTCTCAAAATTGCCCCATATACAGTGTGCTTGTCTGTATGAGTGAGTGTGTTCCCAGTGATAGATTGGCCCAGTAATAGTATCTGCCCAGCGCCCAAAACGTTCTCCCCTGGATGGGCATGGGGAATATATATATATATATATATAGGACCTCCATCCTATCCACCATTGGAGACTGTAAGTTAACCTCGGTGCCTGACCACACACATGTTCTACTTCTGTGGATAAACCATCACATAATCATGTAGAAAGCCTCTCCGGTGAGGTTGGTGCTGCACTGTTGTAGCGACAGTGTGGGGACCGTGGTGGATCATCTGGAGGTGTGATGGTCGGCTCTCTGATTCATTCTGCTCAGTGTATTTGGGTTGAAATGTTTAATATAATGTGTTCTTCATGCGTTCAGGGCTCATTCAGCATTATGGCTTCCTCTACGCACTGGTTTTAGACAACATGCTTAAAAACAAATAGAAAGAAAATCAGAAGCCGAATGTGTACTCACCTACACGATGATGACGGAGCGGTCAGCGCAGCGCATGGAAAAAAAACAAAACAAAAAAAACCACCATTAATTACAAGATTTTAAAACATGACGAGAAAAAACAAAAACCTGAAAGCTTCTGGTAACAGACAGGAGACCGTGAGCGAGTGGAGGACGCGGGTCTCATGCCCGCTTCATTTACATTTACATTTGTGACTTACAAAGCGAGCGCAGGGTTGATACAGCATCCCTGGAGCAATAAGGGTTAAGGGTCTTGCTCAAGGACCCACATTGGTCACTTTAGTGGACCTGGGATTCGAACCCACAACCTTCAGATTAAGAGTCCAACACCCTGACCGCTGAGCTACCGCGCACTCACGCCCTCACGGCAGTTTTAATCGCGGTCATTGGTCAGGACGCGGAGTTCGCGGAGTCTTCCGCGCCGTTTCGGGCTTTGACGCGGCGCTAATCTGCGCACATTAAACTTAATACAGCTTTTTATTCCTAATTAAGTGCTGGTGCATCCCTGGTGCACAGACCTGAACCCCTCCCCCTCCCCCACCCCCATCCTAAACAGGAGCATTGTTCGTACTAAATTGGATTTATTTCTCATACAGATTTGCCAGTTTTGTGCAGAAAAGTCTCAGCAGTATCATTTTGACCTACCACCCCCCAACCACCCCCCACCCCGTCTTAATTATTACACTCCTACCAAATAACTTCATTCTAAATTTTGCCCTTTGAGCCTCTTATACCCCTCACACGGTGCTGAGCAGTAAATTAAAGCCCTCGCCATGTTTGTTCATTTACGAGTACAATGCCCAGGCAGGCGACTGTGTGGAATCGGGTGGAAACGGATGGGATGTGTGTGTGTGGGTGGGTGGGGTGTGTGGGTGGGGTGACTCCTGACAGAACGTAGACAGCTGTAAACAGTAACATGATCAAACAAACAGATAAAAGAGCTTCATGCTCATTAAACGCCGTTAATAAAGCCTTAATCATGAATATAAAACGATGGAGGTGCAACTGCCCACGGGAGAGACGGCCATGTGGGTAATGAATCTCTCTCTCGCTCTCTCTCTCTCTCTCTCTCTCGCTCTCTCTCAGATTAATGCTTATGAAACAGGGGTGAGACGTTTTTCTCTGGATCTTTATGCACGGCCTGGCAAAATAACAGAGAGCACCCGAAAAAACACACACTCGTAAAAGGGCATCTATTTCGTTCTTGACAGATTGATGGGTGTGAGGTGTCGAATTTAAAGCCGGGGATGATGGGAGTGTTGATCATGGGGTCGGGTCAAATGCTGGATGTCCATTACACCTACTCTATCTCTCATTGGCGTCCCATCTCTCGGCGGACCTTGCAGCCACCTGCACCTGCACCACCACCACCACCACCACCACCATCGCCACCATCGCCTTCTCGTCAGGCCTCCACAACCAATCCATCAAAATATTATTAAACGCCATGGTGCATGGCGCATTTGTCACGCTGTGCCGGGGCCCCTGTATGTTTGAAGCCTGCCATGTTGAAAGAGTTTGTTTTCCAGAACCCTTGGAATAAAGGAAACAGAAGGTTATTCCTCAGCGTCAGAGAACGAGGGCGTCCGGTCCATTTGGGTTCACGGGTGTGATGCGAGAGCTGGAGAAGACGGTGAAGGTGTTGAGCGTTTATAAAACGCTTAAAGTATTAAACCACAGCCAGGAATTTTAGTAGCTTTCAATTATGTGGGAACGATTTGAGAAAGGTCCCGTGACTTTTCCCAACACAAAGGTTAACGAGAAGGTTGTGAAAAAAACCCGGAACTCAACCCTCTAAACACTTCTAAAATGGACATTGAGCCCCCGACGCCCTCGTCCAACATCAGTACCTGACCTCTCAAGAACTCCTCTAGGTGAATGAGTGCACAGATGAGTCCAGACATGCTCCAAAAGTTTGTGGCAAGCCTTCTCCCAAGAGCAGAAGCTGAAGAGACTGGAATTTAACCTCACACCTCACACCGGGGACGAGGCAGAGCGCCGCGAACGAGCCAATTACGGAGAGGAAGCCAGGAGCCATTTCTCCTGAAGGAAAACGAATGTTCCGTCCTTCAGACGCCGAAGAACCGAGCGGCCAGAACAAACTGACACGGCAAGTTTACTTTCTGAAAGTCTGCAGAGCGAGACCTGGCAGGTAAATCATTCTCACGAGTTATTTCAAAGGTCACGCCGACGTTTTCCCTCCTTGAACAATAGATGTGTGGAGAACAGTAGGTCATCGCCCGAGTGGATCCGGGCCGTCCTATCGAGAGCCTTCAAGACATTAATATTGATATCGCTCTTCTGTTGATTGAGTGCTGAGCTGGAACTACAAACAGGATCGGTTCCCTGGACCCACATCACCGACGCCTGTGGAACCGCCGCTCCATCACCGTCAGCCGCTCCATCACCGTCAGCCTCTCCAACTTTAACCAGAAGAATTAGGGGCATAATGCTTAACAGGTTCTCCTCTCAGCGCTGGGGATTCAGGTTCAAATCCCGATCAGGTGGAAAACCCTGTGTCCATGTGGGTTTTCTTGGCACTCTCCAGTTTCCTCCCACAGTCCAAAAGCATGGATTTAAGGTGAAGTGAATGCTCTAATTCGCCTCTATGGCCCAGCGCCCCGTCCTGGGTGTCATCTGCCCAGCAGCTGACCGTTCTCTGTTGGATGGGCATGAGGAACCCCCATTGCAACTCTAGTCTCTAGTAAAAAAAATGAAGTGGATGATGAAGAAGAGGAGGAGGAAGCATGTGTGTATAGTTTGTATGTTCTCCACGTGTCTGTGTGGGATTTGTCTGGGTTCTTTCTTATTTGGAAGTTGAAATGATTAACAGTAGAGCTCTGACGACTTCTGCTGAATACCAAATAAATAAATCACATCCTGCTTAGAACTCGAGTTCCGTATGTGGAACAGTTCCACTATGATCACCATGTTATTGATGGCACACCGGTGGCTCATGGGTTTGCCATCGTGAACTATTGAACAGACGATCTGAGGCTGCAGCTCTGACGAGGCTCTTAAGGAACGACCTTAAACCTCAAACAAGGTCCCGACAGGGGGAGGTCGTCCGGGTCGAGACCTGAGCCCCTCCAGTCGATAGTCCATTACCTTCAGCAATAACCATCTCGTTTCTTAAACAAGACAACGGCACAGTCTTTACGTCTCTCTCTAGAGACCGAGAGACAAATGGAGTGAAATCAAATGCATCCTTGAGAACCCTGAGAACAGAGAGACCGTGAAGACCGTTCACTTTGGGAGGGAGCGTCAGTTTGTTCCTCTGCAGCCTCAGAATCCCCAGCTTCACTAAAACAGCTCTGTGATCTCATTCCGCGTACGACGGCATCTCAAAGAGGACAAATCATCCTTTATAGCTTTAAAAAAGAAATAATAATGCTGCGTTACGCTGAAGGGCGCTGAAACGCTGAGCGTGAGCGACGCTCAGGGAGCAGGAGAGAGGAACGCCATCAAGAATTCATTCAGAGACCAAAATCCCCATGCAACAACTTTTAGACGACCTACAGCAGAACTCCGCCATTCACAAACTAAAGGACTGAGGGATGAGCTGCCGCTCGGCGCTTCTGTCTTCCCATGACGTCTCACTCAGGACCCGATTGTTTAATTACGGCCGTAATTAATGTAGGAACTAGTTAGCATTCACTCAAAGTCCTGACAATGCTAATGCAGACACTTCAGCACCCTCCCACATGCGCATATCCGCGACTTGGCTCGGCTTCGCCCGCTGGCAACCACGACAAACCGCGAGATACAATCTTCTTAAGATAATTAAGGGACTTGTAATTAATGTGACCTGCTTTGTGGTGCATGTATGTGTGTGTGTGTGTGTGTATGTGTGTGTGTGTGTGTGTATGTGTGATTATAGTCATGGGCTTTGGCATGTTCTCCACTTTGCTATAGCACAATGGTCACTTGTGTGTGTGTGTGTGTGTGTGTGTGTGTGTGTGTGTGATGGCGGTGTTGCTCGAAGGAAAACATGCTGCCTTTAATTGATTATAGTTTTGATATAGGGCTTTGGTATGTTCTCCACTTTGCTATAGCACCATGGTCACTTGTGTATGTGTGTGTGTGTGTGTGTAATGGCGGTGTTGCTCGAAGGAAAACATGCTGCCTTTAATTGATTATAGTTTTGATATAGGGCTTTGGTATGTTCTCCACTTTGCTATAGCACCATGGTCACTTGTGTATGTGTGTGTGTGTGTAATGGCGGTGTTGCTCGAAGGAAAACATGCTGCCTTTAATTGATTATAGTTTTGATATAGGGCTTTGGTATGTTCTCCACTTTGCTATAGCACCCTGGTCACTTCTCAGATGTACAGCGTTACGAGATTAACGGCTGCAGTGAGAATCAAACCTGTTTATAATCGAGTCTGATGGCGAAACAGAGAGTGTGACATCACAGAGGGTGTGACATCACACAAGCACACAATTAATGTGATTTCCTAATTATTTCTCTGCTGTGAATCAGCGTCTGCACTCGCCAATCAGCCCGAGCCTTGAGCGAACTCTGTTCCTTTGTTCCGCGTGTGTAATTTCTATTTGCATGCTCCGATAAATAAATAAATTAATAAATAATAATGAAACAGAAGATAAAACCCCTTTCAGCCTCTCGTCCCTGTCCCCGTCCCCGTCCCCGTCTCGCTCGCCGTTTTCACTTCATTAAACTGCTCTCGTTGCCTCTTCCATATCATTTCAGTCTTTGGAACAAAGTGGCGGCGCTCTTGCCTGCCAGCCTGGATCACATTATATCTGAGCAAACAGTCCTTAAAAGCATCGGCAGGAGTCAGCCGAGTGTGAGAGTGACGCGGCGGAGGGACCGCCGAGTGACAATTTGTTCTGACAGAGCGCCGGGAGAGCGAGTGCGCAAGAAAGAGTGCGCGTAAATAAACAACATGGAGGGAAGGAGCAACGAGGAGACGCAATCGAGGAGAGCTGTGTGATGTCGATAAAATATCAGCCGATTCATAAAGGAACCGGAGAAGAAAGACGCGAGAGGAGAACCTAAATTTAGAGCGGCTTTCGCAGGTCTGCACCACGTCAGAGCCAGGAACGCGAGGCCGTGTGTGTGGTTTAGAGTTTACACACACACACAAACACACCACTGGATTTATCTAACAGATGATGATGGACATACGTTTTAATTAAAAGCTTTAATTTATTAGGAATTAGTGTTCACAGGGACATTAAGTGTTGACTGTCCACATGTTCTGCTGAGGAGAACCAGCAGGAGGACCAACCAACAATGCCTTTGGGATCAGTGGTGTTCTGCAGCCTGTCCCGGTGTGGTGGTGGATGTGTGTGGGTCACAGAAACAAATAAGAATAGTGTGAATCCACGTGATGTTCATACAGAAAGGGATACGCGGGTGACATTAGGACCATGCGCAGCACTCACACTGAGCCTCGGTCCTCACAAGGGGGGGGGGGGGGGGGGGGGGGGGGGGGGGGGGGGGGGGGGGGGGGGGGGGGGGGGGGGGGGGGGGGGGGGGGGGGGGGGGGGGGGGGGGGGGGGGGGGGGCTGAGACAATGAATTAAGACACTGAACCGAGACTATGAACTGAGACAATGAATTAAGACACTGAACCGAGACTATGAATTGAGACACTGAACCGAGACTCTGAGCCAAGACTCTGAACCGAGACTCTGAACTGAGACAATGAATAAAGACACTGAACCGAGACAATGAATTGAGACACTGAACCGAAACTCTGAGCCAAGACTCTGAACCGAGACTCTGAACCGACACTGAACTGAGGTTCTGAACCGAGACTCTGAACCGAGACTCTGATCTAAGACACTAAATTGAGACAAAGAATAAAGACACTGAACCGAGACACTGAATCGAGACACTGAATTGAGACACTAAACTGAGTCTCTGAATCGAGACTCTGAATTGAGACAGTGGGGTGTTTTAAAACTTTCAGCTGATAGTGAACCGATAGTGAACTCATTTCCGTGTCTGAAGGTCTGGAGACGCAGAACCCCGCCGTGTCATGACACACTCTTTAACACAAGCTGTTAAGGCCGGTGGGAGGCTCCATAAGCCAGCGACTGAATCCAGAAAACGGCTTTCCACCTCATTATTCCAGCAGGGGCATCCATAATGTGCCACCTGCTCTACGGGTAAACAAGCTGCCCGCTGACCCGGCGGGGCCGCCGCCAATTTAGAGTACCGACGACCTCGGAGCCCCGGGCCTCAGACCCAGGTGTTGAGGAGAGGGAGCGACGGAACGAAGCATTCTGAGAGTGGATGGAAGCTGACGAGCGACACCCAATCATGGATACGTCATGCCCTGTCGAGGCCTATCCCGTCAGTGGTACTGCCATGATGCTGAAACTCGTCTGAGGGACATCTGAGGCAGAGCTCCGACGAATCAAAGCCTGTGAGTGTTGTCATGGACAACCAGACTGCCTCTGCTTACATCACTAAATGGACTCAGGACCCTTAACCACCAAACCACAACTGCACCGTTCAGCAGCCTGCGTTTTAACCAAACCAAACCCAGAGTGATACAAAATACAAGCTAATTAAAGCCAGACACGTAAATGAGAGAGCTAATCGTGTGTGAAGCAAGAGACCGCGAGAGCTTTTTCTGCTGTTTCAGAGAGCACTGGACCTCACTGCAGTCGCTATGGTACGCTACAACAGAACACGTGTGGAACGCTATACAGTAAAGACAAAGGTTTAGAGATCTGCAAAACCAACTGAGAACCAAAAAGAACCCGGACAGAAACAAAACTGCTGATGTCGACACATTTACAGCATAAAATAGATTGAGGATGCAGCTGCGAGTGGGAGATCAGTCATAATAATAATAATAATAATAATAATAATAATAATAATAATAGGGCATAGTCATTAACACGTTCACCTCTCAGTGCTGGGGATCCAGGTTTGAATCACGATCTGGGTTTGGGTTTCTATGTTCTCAGTCCAAAAACATGGTTTTAAGATGAAACATTCAAGCCATTCCAGATGGCTGCTGTAAATTGCCCCTGTATAATGTTTGTGTGGCCAGCGATGGATTGGCACCCTGTCCTGAGTGTATCTGCCCAGCACCCGAAACATACCCCCCCATTCTAGACCTAGTGTAGAATTAAGCCGAATATAATAAAATGAAATAATATTAATAATAATCATAATAATAATAATAATAATAATAATAATAATAATAATAATAATAATACTCTTTT
Organism: Corydoras maculifer; assembly: GCA_019802435.1. Taxonomy (NCBI): domain Eukaryota; kingdom Metazoa; phylum Chordata; class Actinopteri; order Siluriformes; family Callichthyidae; genus Corydoras; species Corydoras maculifer. Next base: position 105,582 of record JAFMOD010000206.1, read on the forward strand.
TTTGTTATTCACTTTAAAAAGTGTTTTTTCCAAACCGAAGCCCCTCTGTCTGTCTATCGGGCGTGTCTGTCTGTCTGTCTGTCTATCGGGCGTGTCTGTCTGTCTGTCTGTCTATCGGGCGTGTCTGTCTGTCTGTCTGTCTATCGGGCGTGTCTGTCTGTCTGTCTGTCTGTCTATCGGGCGTGTCTGTCTGTCTGTCTGTCTATCGGGTGTGTGTCTGTCTTTCTGTCTGTCTGTTTGTCAGCTAAACGCTGTAATGTAAATGTAATCAGACTTGTTTATTTCGGTGAAGACAAAGTTAAGCGAGATGAACAAAGCTGCTCTCCAGAGCTGAAGATCGCGAGGCGTCGTAATTACATTTGAGAATATGTATGAGCTGGGTTTGTATGTGGGAGGAATGGATGTGTGTTTCTCCAGCCATCAGGGAACGTTCAACACCAACGTCTGTTAAATTAATTCAAACAAAGCCAAGGACTAACCTCTCAGCTGGAGATGAGGTGGAGATGAGGTGGAGACGTGATGGAGATGAGGTGGATGGATGATGAGGTGGAGATGAGGTGGAGACGTGATGGAGATGAGGTGGATGGATGATGAGGTGGAGATGAGGTGGAGACGTGATGGAGATGAGGTGGAGATGAGGTGGAGACGTGATGGAGATGAGGTGGATGGATGAGGTGGATGGATGATGAGGTGGAGATGAGGTGGATGGATGAGGTGGATGGATAATGAGGTGGAGATGAGGATGGATGATGAGGATGGATGATGAGGTGGAGACGTGATGGAGATGAGGTGGAGATGTGGTGGAGACGATGTGGATGGATGATGTGGATGGATGATGAGGTGGAGACGTGATGGAGATGTGATGGAGACGTGATGGAGACGTGATGGAGATGTGGTGGAGATGAGGTGGAGAGTAAAATTTAAAAAATGCAGAAGTTCAGAACAGATCGTCTGGATGAGGATGAAATGTCCTGACTGACAGCAACTGCTTTCTGCTCTCAGAGATGACGAGTCGACGGGGCTCTGAAAACCTCCACCCACCTCCAATCTCACGCTCCACATGTTCCTCTCTTTGTTCTTCATACACAGCCCCAATGTTTACTTCCTTTATCTGCAGGAACCATACATTTTACATCACTATCCATGTTCTTTAGTTCCTTTCAGTCCAGTATTGACATTCCATCAGATCGGATCTCGTTCTGTTCTCCTCTGTAACAGTCACATCTCCATCTCCACCTGCACCCCCACCCCCGTCTCCTCCTCAGTGGACTCTGTTATCTGTTCTGATAACTCTATTCCATCGTAGTCGCTCTAATCCTTCATGTTCTACGTCTCTTCGCTCCGTCATGTCCCACAACACCTTCTTTTTTTCAGCTACCTTAGTACCTTAGTTAAGCAATTCTGTCCTATCCCATCCATCCTACATTTATCTAGCCATTGATACTAGATTCTGCGGTGTTCTGTCCTAGATAAAGCTCTTCTCATTCAACCCTCACTGCCCGTTCCTACCCCACCTCATTTTACCCCATCTCAACTCCTATATTTACCCTACCTCATTCTACATTTACATTTGTTAGACACTTTTATCCAAATCGACTTACAAGGTGAGCACAGGGTTAATCACAGCATCCCTGGAGCAATGAGGGTTTAGGGTCTTGCTCAAGGACCCACACTGGTAACTTCAGTGGACCTGGGATTTGAACCCCCAACCTTTAGATTAACAGCCCAACTCCCACTTCTAACCACCTTCTGTGTCCTTCAATCTATTATTCTCCTTGTTTTATAAATCTCAGTTAAACGTCTCTCTCTCTAATTGCTTTCCATTGTAGCCCATTATAACCTATCCCATCCATTTGTACTCCTTATTTATTCTCTCTTTAAGTACTTGGTGTTTTTTTTCCTGTGTAAACGTCTGAGTTCGAACCGTCACAGTGACACTTACTGGACTTGAAAACAGCAATTGCTATAACGCTATTATCTGCTGTGCCTCGGGTTATTAGTAAGCATACACTGACTGTCAACACTTTACTCTCACCTAACGAGACACACACACACACACACACACACACACACACACACACACACACACACACACACACACACAGACACGGCAGAAAAGCCTTCAGCATGCTAACAAAACACTCCGAAGAGAGGAGCTTTAAATGGAGCCCTCTGTGACATCAGAAGATAATAAAAATAGTTTCCTGTGGTTGGATGTCTTGGCGGTGCAGGCTGTAGCTGAGGGGCCTGTACCCTCGGAGTTCTGCGTCTCCTCTTATTGACGGCTGCCTTATGATAAAAGTCTTCAGCAGTGCCACTAATGCTAATGTCTAGCCGCTGGTACCGCAGCAGGAGGCAAAACTCAACGGAAAGTCACCCGTCTGCAAACGTGAGCCGAGTCCCAGAGTCACGTTCACTTCAGAAACATTCATTCATTCATTCATTCATTCATTATCTTCCGCTTATCCTCTATTAGGGTCGTGGTGGGGTTCCCCATGCCCATCCAGGGGAGAACATCTCGGGCGCTGGGCAGATAGACCCAGGACAGGGTGCCAATCCATCGCTGGGCACACACTCACTCACACAGACACACTCTAAATTGGGCAATTTTGAGAATTCAATTAACTTGATCCATGTTTTTGGACTGTGGGAAGAAACCGGAGAACCCGGAGGAAACCCACGCAGACACGGGGAGAACATGGAAACTCCACCCAGATGGGGATTCGAACCGGGAATCCCTAGCGCTGAGAGGCGAATGTGCTAACCACTAAGCCACCGTGCCGCCTCACTTCAGAAACATGAGAAATGAATCTAATTCAGCTTCATGAGGAGATCACGGCGTATGTCAACAATAACACGGCAAAGAACCAACATGGCTTCTATTGGTATTGTGTGTACGGCCCTTCGTTTGGGAAATGGTCAAAAATAAGGGTTTTGGAAGAGTTGTATACCTCCCCCCCCCACCCCCCACTGACGACTTCAATGATGCACTTTTTTTTTTTATTTCTGCATTTCGCTGGCCTGACTTGGTTCTAGAGAAGCAGATGCTCATGGCACAGTTCCGTAATAAAGGACTCGGTTGGGCATACCCCACTGTGGGCTGGCACTTCTTTAGCTCAATATGCCGGGCACCGCGGCACGAGCCAATATGGGTGAAAGAGTGGCCAGAGGCGCTCGATTCTTAAAAGATATGAGACAGACCCTCTGTGCAGCCATGTGCAATCGTTCCTGAAGAACATCAGGGCCATTTATTACTTAGACAGAATCCATCATCGTGTGCTTGAACGGACATGCCAAGATTTACTTACCTAAAGCTGGGGGACATACGGGTCTCGGTGGTCGATCATCAATCTGTGCTCTTAGAAGCTCGCGTGAGTTCGACTTCAGAAGTTGCACTTTGGCAGAAGTTAAGTGAGAACGAAAGTAGAACTAAAGTGGCTGTCAGTCGGCCGAAGCGTACGCCGATTCAGATGGTGATTAAGGTCCCGAACGCAAAGAACAGGACGGGAATGGAATTGTCACTGTGAAGGACCCGGGGTGTGAGAGGATGGGGCAGAGTGCATCTGACTAAATTTTATCCTCTCCAATTCCCAACTCACCCTCTCCAGCAGCCGTCACCCTCTGCTATTCATAAAGAGGAGTGTGGAACCTTCCCACAGTGCAATGCAGTTGTTTTGAACATCTAAGGGGTGCAGCAGGTAGCACACTACCACAGGAGACCCACGTTCACGGCTCAAGTGGAACCACCGACTTGTCTTGGCACTTCACGAGGTGGGAGGCCTGATCAGAGCACGGCTTCTGCAACAGTGACCCCTATGGTTGGTATTCGGTGTATACGGAACTGTCTGCACAATTGAAACAATAGATCTGCTCTTTTTTTTTCCCCTGACCAATATGGTGACCAGGATAAAACATTTGCTCCAATTAAAGAGCAGCAACATAGAAACATGGCAGAACAACACGAAAGGAGAGCCTGGTTCTCCCCTGGATGGGCATGGGGAACCCCCCCCCCCCCCCGCGACCCTAATAGAGGATAAAGCGGAAGATAATGGATGGCTATATTATATTGACATTTGTATTATTGCTGCTATATTTCATTTAATTTGTTAATTTAATTTAATTAAAAAAGAATTTCTAACATGATATTTAAATTTCAAAATTCTATTATTTTTATAAATTTAAAATTGTAATATTTCAAATACTTTGGGTAAAATGGGTCTGTAAAACAGAATTTCGCTGACATTGGATGCGCCACATGTCACGTAAATGACAATAAAGTCTCCTTGAATCATTGAAGGCTTGAATCCCGCCTCCCGTCCCAAACTCACATCGAAGGCTGCAGATGAGCTGAGCTGTAGGGCAGGCTCGGGGTGAAGAGGGGCCGTAACTCTAATTTCAATTCCTCTGTTTTTTTTTTTTTTTGTCAACATTTCTACAGATCTTTATTTCGCTGGCTGTGCGGGTGCTGAAGGTGGAGGTGGGGTTGGAGGTGGAGGTGTGGGGGGTGGGGAACCCACTCGGCATTTTACTCTCTCATTACATTCCTTTCAAGCCATTTTCTATGGTCACTGTTGTTGCAAAGTGCTGCATCTGTGACAGGCTGTTAAACCAGCAGGTCAAAAATACCCTAATTGGTTTTTGCAAGCCGAGCGGGAGCGATAAAGCATCTGATCAGTGCTTTATTAACGACAGCCGTTAATGGGGACCAGAGGTCAGTGTATTGCTCTGTCGAAATAACAGTGAAAACGTGTAATGGCTCATGGCGCCGGTGCCTAATCGTGGGGGGGTGGGGGTGGGGGGGTCTGCAGCAGATGAGAAAGCCTGTTCTTTGGCCTGATGTCATGCGGAAAGGAGAAGCTATCGGTGGGGTTTTCGGGAAAGTAGCGAGGGCGAAGCTGAGCTCCTGAAGGGGACGGGCTGGCTGTAATTAAGCGAGCGCGGCTAAGCCAATCGCATTTGGAGACGATGTCGGCGAGGGTCGCGCGTTATGGCAGACGCCGTCCAAGGTGCGGGCGGGACGTCTGGAGGAGTCATTAACGGCGCGGAGAAGGTGACGTGGTGGCGGACGGACCAAGGGCGTCTTAACACCCGACCTTGGACCAGGCGTCTGATGTTCGGGCGGAAGGATATCGATTATTAAATTAGGGAGGGATTTATTTTCAAAAGCACTTATGCGAATTGGAAGACCGATGGTGTAAAAAAAAAAGGGGGGGGGGGTGAAAGGGGTAAGAAACCACCGTGGAGGCACCGACAGTTACATATACCCTCATCCGGGGCCAATTATTATCTTAAATTCATCCCATTTGAAAGAGAGAACCTACCAAACCTACACAGAGGAACCCAGGACCAGAAATCAAACCCTGAATCAGAAGCACCCTCTGTCTGCATCATTAAAGACGGCTTATCTGAGGATCGCTGGACCGATGTGGCGGTTCCACACCTGCTTATTTGTCGCGATGGTTAATTTGACACCGAGCTCATTAGTTACAAATGGGTATTATGGGATGTAATTGGCCATCTGGTTATTCGGGGGCCATCTACCACTTCTGAAGTCGACCACAGCCGTCGTCCAGCTGTTGCGCGTTCCCACGTGTTAGGACTGCACCCGCACACCCAACGGGGCGAGGTCCGGGGGCAGACGGCGACCCTGCAATAATCCAGATCATCAATACTATAATATATTTTTAATATTTGTACTATATTATATTTTTTAAGCTGTTCACACACATCATGTAAATATTGTGGAATCAGCAGAGAATTAGGGCTTCGGGTTGCCAGTTATACAAAAATTGCTCCTTTATCAAACTGCTCCAACAAATAACATGGAGAAAACTCGGTTTACGTTCAGCCTTTGGCTCAAGGATATGACCCACGTTTCCCCTGAATGGCAACCCCCCCTCCCCACACACACACACTCGAACGAGCAAACACACACACACAGCACAAATGTACAACACTCCCTGCAACCCGCATCCCCCCAAAAATGAACGTGAACAATAATAAAAACATAAAATATAGAACAAATATAACCCGGCTGCAAGGCATGCTGGGAAAGTGGTAATAATAATATTAACTGGTCGTAGTTATGGTAACAGTGCACCAGTCAATTACATTGACCCGCCCACCTTTATAAGCAGTTTGAATGTAATGCACATTTAAATGAGACACGGGGGCGTGGCCACACACCGGATTTTGGAAGAGAGAGAGAGAGAGAGATGGGGAGAGCAGAGGTCACTCGCTCGGGAATAGAGAACGACCGACATCGTCATGACAGCGCAAACGGCCGACCGCCTCAATCTAAGGTTTCAGAATCGGTTTGTTTCACGCGATGTACGTCGACAACAGATGGACGAGTCTTTAAACAGCCCGATGATAACACCTTCTCGGCTCCCCCCCCAAATCCTCCCCCGACAGGTAATTGCTCTCTTCGTTCTGTCAGCCACCACTTCAGCTATCGTCATCTCCAGAGGCAGTCTGTTCTCTCGGCCCCGAGCCGAGGGCCACGCTCTAAATGGCAAGAGATGAGACGATCTGGGACGCTCGGGCCTCGTCCTCTATTTATAGAGTGTGCGGGTGTTGGAGATATGAGAGGGAGATAGAACACAGCGGCATCTTCAGCCAGGAAGGCTTCGGATGCGATTCATCTCGCTCACCCGGCTCCTGGTTCCTCCAATCAATAAGCTCTCCAAGGGGGTACAGCCAAACCTGAGAACCCGAGCCACTCTGGGTGCGTTTCTTTGAAAGTTTGCTTTTGGCAACGAGACAAGGCGCTAGGTTAGGGCTCCCCGTGAGCTCCGCCTCCAAACACGTACAAGCTTTCCTGTCTGTTTAAGAATCCGATATCACGGAGCCCGAGGCTCAAACCGAACTGGAGCTTGCTGGATGATTACTTAACAGAACCGAGCCGGATCACTGCGCCCTCGCTCGCTCTCTGTGCTGGGCATGTTCTTCAGAGTTCTCCTCAAGCCTGGGACAGAGGACAGACGTGCACATGCGTCTCAGGGTAATGAGGTATTACAGGTCTGATGCTTAAGCAGCAACAACACTTTCAATTCGACTGAAAACACAAACTGTTCCACAGAATAGATCTGTGTATGTTCTAGATCTGTGGTAATGAGACAGAACAAGGAACCTGAATTTAATAAATAAAACCTGTGTCCTGAGACTTTATGGTGTTTAAAATCACAACATTCACAACATATAGGAAAGAAACACAACAGAGAAATAAAGAAATAAATCTGTTTTTTAGAATCTAACGCAGTGTGCAGGTCAATCCACAGATTTCAGTCGGATTTAGGTCAGGGCTCTGACACGACTATTTACCTTCCTCTCTCGCTCTCTCTCCTCAAGGCTTAAGCCATGAACTTTTTTTTTTTTTTTTTACGGAATCGCTGTGACTCTGGAAGATGGAGCATTTTTCCATCTGCAGGTTTTGAACTAGTCAGAGCACAGGGTCAGAGCACAGAGTCAGAGAACAGGGTCAGAGCATAGAGTCAGAGAACAGGGTCGGAGCATAGAGTTAGTGCACAGAGTCAGAGCACAGGGTCAGTGCACAGGGTCATAGCACAGGGTCGGAGCATAGAGTTAGTGCACAGAGTCAGTGCACAGATTCAGAGCACAGGGTCAGTACACAGGGTCAGTACACAGGGTCAGAGCACAGGGTCAGAGCACAGGGTCAGAGAACAGGGTCAGAGCATAGAATTAGTGCACAGAGTCAGTGCACAGGGTCAGTGCACAGGGTCAGTGCACAGGGTCAGAGCGCAGGGTCAGTACACAGGGTCAGTGCACAGGGTCAGAGCACAGGGTCAGAGCACAGGGTCAGAGAACAGGGTCAGAGCATAGAGTTAGTGCACAGAGTCAGAGCACAGGGTCAGAGCACAGGGTCAGTACACTCGGTTTAAACCACCTGAATCCACTCCCTCACTGCGTCTCATGCCACGGCGCTGTCTCCATCACCTCGAGCTGTTTCTCTGCCGTGTTCTGCACTCAGGACGGTGGGCGCTGCGAGGTCTAACTGTTGCCTGACGATGATGCAGAACGCTCAGAGCCATCTCTCACTGACCATCAAACGCTGCCTCAGAAAGCCTTTTATACTCAGAGAGGCGTTTGGGTTTCTACAGTTTCCCTATGTTCGCACTTAAGGATCGGCCTCAGAGCCACGGCGCGTCCCGGCAGGACCGCGGGCCGTTGTGTGGGTCTCCTGGTTGGGACCTTGGGCCTTTCTGAACGGATTCTTCTCTTCAGCCGAACAGATGGGAATAATGAGCGTATGAACGAGAACGAACCCGCGACAAACGAACGAAGACAAACAACCCTCGAGGCGTAAAAAATAAATAAAATACAAATCTTCAGCCAGGCAGAGTTCCCCGAAACTCCGCGATGATCAGCGAAGACAAACATATGGATTAGCCCGCAGTGCGCCGAGCTCGGCATGTTTTATTCAGTCTGCACATGCAAAGGATTTCAGATCAAGGCATCTACTTACAAAAAAACTCTACTGGCATTATTGACCTCGGACGTCTTTGAAGTGCAAATGCAGGCGTTCGAGTCGGATGGTCAGAGTGATGAGGTGAAATGGATGTGTTCAGCCAGGGTCAATTCCTCCATCCTGCAGTACCATCCCTGTCCTCTAGGTGATGAATTGATAATTACATGCGACACACCTCTTAGGGGGTTGTATAACATCCTGAACTTACACATGCGTTCTGGACAGCCGTGCACTTCCTAACAGGTGAGAACAGTTTGGGGAAGGCCCTCTTTAATTACATGACATCACTTTGTAGATATTTTTTCTGAACTCGGTGAAAGAATCAGAGTACAGAGCCATGAAACAGCCCCCTGGTGCTTGATCAAGAGTCCAACCTTGGTGAACGTGGGGATCCAACTACGCCCAGTCCTGTTTCAGCATATCTACCCCCTACTGCCCCCTGCTGCACACAGCAAAGACCTGAAGACTGGGCTATCAGTCGGTGAGGCCTGAGTGTCTCAGTGTGACGGGATATAATGTGTATCTGGAGTATTGATCATGACTGACAGGCCGACTTTCAGCGATACATGTCCTTTAATGTGTTCTCTGTAATTGGTTTTCATGGTGAAGCTCACTCACCTTTTATTAAGGTGGAACTGCAAAGGAAACTGAACGTGGTTCTGCACAGTTCATAGATTTAACCTTGAAAACTGGGTTTCAGATTATCGTAAAATGAATTGCCACCTTTATTGCATAATAAATATGCGTATAGACATTTATCGGAGTTAAGGGAAACCTTTGCTCTGTGCTGAGAGAACGTGATTACTTTGCAGTAATTATACTATACTGCTTAATCCTGCTGTACCGGACTTTTTTCTAATTATCAATTTTAATGGCTCTATAAAAGAGAGAGCTGTCACACTGGATGTTGCCATGAGGGAGCAGTTTGGGACATTTCCCTGCCTTCCTTTTTTCCAATTAGCCGACGTGAAGCAGTCTGGGGAACGTGGAACCGTCCCGACGCGCCGCTGGAACCTAAAGAACACAGACTGGACCGACCACGAAACAAAGCGTGTACAGTATATCAGAACCTTCACCATGCAACTGAGAGAGAACAAAGAGAGATGAAGGGAAGATGGAGTAATGATTCATTGATTAAACTCCAGGCTTTTCCCCCATCGCTCTCCTGACAGTCCAACTTTTTTGTGAGATCAGTGGGAACTTGGATCTTGTTTATCTATGCAAGAAAGTGAGAGAGCGAGAGAGCGAGAGAGAGAGAGAGAGAGAGAGAGAGAGCCATGAACCCGTTTCTTATGGCGTGTTTTCATATTCATGAGGAGATAGGGACGGGTGGAGGTAAGACCACAGGCCCGCTGCCTCCGTCGGCGCTGGCTGCTCTGTACTCCACTTTTTCCCCTGACTTGCAGAAGCACTCTCTGGGCTCTGTTTAATAAATGATGCTTAATAACTCAAAGAGAATTTGCTCCGTAGGCTCAATGAGGGAAGACTTTGTAGCTGAGTTGCTCTGACCGCTAGCCTTAACATGGGGGGGGGGGGGGGGGGGGGGGGGGGGGGGGGGGGGGGGGGGGGGGGGGGGGGGGGGGGGGGGGGGGGGGGGGGGGGGGGGGGGGGGGGGGGGGGGGGGGGCATAGGGGACCCCCCCCCCCCCCACCCAAAGGCTTTTTATTCCTTTATTACAAAGGAATAAAAGCCTTTGTAAGGATCAGATTTAGAGGATGAGGCAACCCGCAGCGTAACTTGCTGTTTTACTGCAGTAACGCAATAAGAATCGTGTTTAAGGTACAGAACAAGCGAAGCTCCAGCGTGGTGGATCTGTAATCTGAAATGTTTAATAAATGCTGTAAAGTGGGACAAACAGGTTCTCATGTAATAAGTTGCATGAGGAATCATTTCAGCCTGCGGCTGTGAATGTGCAAACATCCAACACTGAGCTTTGATAGGAATTTAAATACAGCATGTGAAAATGATAATTGTGCAACGTGTATGAAACTCTCTGAGGGATTCACGCGTTGTGTGGAAGCAAAAATTAAATACGAACAGATAACATGCAAACAAAGACCGCTTTAAACACGCGTGATGAACTCACGTTCTGCTGCAGCATAGAACACTGACCCCGTCCCCTGTCCCCTGTCCCCATCCCAGCCTCATTGTCTGAGGGATGGGAGTCCAGTTCCACTGCATCAGCACCCTCTACTGGCTGCAGGGACTAAACCCTGGTCTTTCCATCCATCCATTATCTTCCGCTTTATCCTCTACACACTCACTCACATAAACACCAAACACACTCTATATGGGGCAATTTAGAGCATTAAATTTACCTTGATCCATGTTTTTAGACTGTGGGAGGAAAACCAGAGAACCAGGAGGAAACCCATACGGACACGAGAGGAGAACGTGCTAACCATTAAGCCACTGTGTCGCCCCCTTCTGGTCTTATTTTTCCTCAAAACTCTCTGAGAAACAGTCTCCACATTCATGACCCTCACACAGGTCAAGATATTTGCTGTAAGAAGCGATCATTGTTCCAAAGGAGAACATTCTAGAAGGTTTTACAGAAATCTATTCTGGAAATGTAAAATGGAATGATCCTTGTGAGGTTTGCATGTTCTCCCTATGTTTGTATGAGGTTAGCTCCTTCCCACAATGAACTGGTGATATGACATCATTTCAGGAGTGTGTGTGTGTGTGTGTGTGTGTGTGTGTGAGTAAGTTGAGAATGTATGATTGTATATAAATGAAAACGCTGGCGTTTGAGCGACGCACAACCTCAAACTCAACCTCATTCTCAGCTGATGATGTGAAGTGACAGAGGGAGCAGCGAGGACGGCGTCACGCCACCTGAAGGCAAATCCGGGCGTAGAGGAAGGACATGTGTAGGACAATGAGCAGTGTGTGTCACGCTCACATTCGGTCTGTGGGTTTATTTTATAAAGCCTCTTCAGCACTAATCCCCCCCCCCCCACCCCCTCACTCCCTCTCTCTCTGTCTGTATCTCTCGTTTTACCTTCATTCCTCAATCCTCCTCCTCCTCCTCATCTCCACACTCGCGCTCTGTGTCACGGCATTTGTTTGCCGAGTGCTTGATGGAAATGAGAAGTTTGTTTTTTAAATCTGAGCCTCTCTGCTTTGAAACTCTGATGGTCGACGGGATTATTGTACGTTTTAGAAAATGACACAGTAAACTGATACTCTGTAGAACCCAGAATATCCATCAAACATGGTCTTTATTAAAATAACAACAACAAATAAATAAAAGAGAGCGTTTTAAGTCTACAGACGTGACTCCAGACGCTGGGTTTGATTTTTTTGTTGTTATTTTAATGAAGCAGCTTTCGCTGAGAGAAAAACAGCTAAACACTGAACACATCCACCAGCTCTACCTCACAACCCCAAAACCCACCTTTCAAAAGTGAGATGTGATTTACTCTCAAACCACCCCTCAGTGCAGTTGGGGGGTTGGGGGGGGGGATTGTGTGAGATTGTGGCCCCCTCTCTGCTGGATGAAGGTTTAACTCCAGGCTACAGAATTAAAAGCATCCCTGTGTGGATGAGGATTACTGAGGATCTCCATGTCCCGCTCCAGGCCGTAACCATCACCTGCACGCCGCCCGGTTCTCTCAGTTCACTCAGAACGGGGTGAAGGAGAGAACCGTCGGAGAGCTGGAGAACGTAATGAAAAGCAAGAGCAGCAACAAGAGAGAGAGAGAGAGAGAGAGAGAGAGAGAGAGACGCAAACCCGAAAAAACACAACAACTAAAGAGTCTGTTTCTAAAGCACATTTATGAAAGATGTACTCTGATGCCCGTGGCTGTATTTACTGAGTTTTCTGAGTTTCTGGAAGACTCTGACTGAACAGAGTGCTCCATTAGGAACACCTACCTCAAAGTGCACCCCAGCATCTTTCATGTTCTTGGCCCGAATGCACAAAACCCAGGTTCTACCCCCAGTGTGTCTCGACTGTAGCTGCTTTTACTTTGTTTCTCTGAACCACCGTAAACAGTGAACATGTCACTTCAGATGACGGCGAACCAACAGAACGCGTACAGACATTATGATTCACTCTGAAAATGGAAGAAATAAACTCGGACTGATGGAAACGAGATGGACTTCAAAAACAGAACGTCACCAGGACGGAGGGTCCACGCAAAATCAATTCAATCTGATCGATAATAAAGGGTTTGAATAATAAGATCCTCTTAATCACTATCTCTCTAATCTTTCACTTATACTATGTTTGGGTCATGGGGGGTGGGGGGGGGGGTTCCTCATGCCATTACAGGATAAAATGTTTCAGGAACACAGAAACAGGACAGGGTGCCAAGCCATCACCGGACACTCACTCATGCCATATATATATATATATATATATATATATGTAATATGTATATATATATATATTTGTGCCCAGCGATGGATTGGCGCCCTGTCCTGGGTCTATCTGCCCTGCGCCCGAGACGTTGTCTGGATGGGCATGGGGAACCCCACCACGACCCTAATAGAGGATAATCGGGAGATAATGAATAAATGAATGAATATATATTTGATTTCATTTATTCAATCATTATCTTCCGCTTTATCCTCTATTAGGGTTGCGGTGGGGTTCCCCATGCCCATCCAGGGGAGAACGTCTCGGGCGCTGGGCAGATAGACCCAGGACAGGGCGCCAATCCATCGCTGGGCACATACTCACTCACACAGACACACTCTATATGGGGCAATTTTGAGAATTCAATTGACTTGATCCATGTTTTTGGACTGTGGGAGGAAACCGGAGAACACGGAGATAACCCACGCAGACACGGGGAGAACATATATTTGATTTAATGATCATATCTAGCTGTTTTATTTAAATAATCAGGACATTATAATAAAGACGGCGGGATGAGGGACTGATGGCGGTTGAGGGGTTAAAACTGAGGCATGTAGAGTTCAGTGAGATGCATCAGCTCCTGTATTTTGGACATTTAACAATAATCTCTGTACAAACAATGATCTCTAATTAAAAGGCTTTTTTATTAAATAAAGAAACTCTGTATTTTGTTTCTGTTGACGCGAGAACCAGAGAACCAGATGAGAATGCTGGGTTCTGAGGCGAGATCCTCTCACCTGTCTGTCAGCACATTAAACCGCAGACTGACAAAAAAAACAAAGTCTTTATACATCAAACCGCGGCGTTGCATCGAGCTCCAGCTGGATAATCTCTGTAATCTCAGGACTAGAACAGAGAACATCCCACCGCTAAGTCATCTGCAGGGAGAGGAAGACGGAGTAAAGCCTCACTTATCCAGACCAGAACTGTGGGGAAGAACAAATTAAGAAGCCTCGACTCATTAGTGTGTCATTAATTTGACGTGCGCCCTCCAATAATCCCCAAACTCTGGTGTGCCGGTTAATTACCCCACTGCCAGCAGCTCTGCCCCACGCTGCCTTTTTGTTTTCCCATTACTGCGCCGTCAGTAAATGTGCGAACAGCTACAACCCGATCTGAACCGCCGGACCCCGGCGCTCATTACCCAGCAGCCTCAGTGACGGGCGCCGGCGCACCACCACGTTCGCTCCTCCGAAAGCAGAAATAAAACCCAGCCAGACTCGGCTTCTCAATGGGGGCGCGTTGCCTAATTTATATGGGGGCCTCATCCACCATGGCGAGTATTCACGATTCATGAAGAGCCCGACGTCAAGATCAGACCTCTGATTCTGAGTTCTCGTTTGCTCGATCATCATTTGCCGGATCAGAACCGGAGACGTTCCGTTAGCTTGGGATAGTTTTTTTAAATTTTTCGCAGCTAAAGATGATGATTTACTGGGATAGGCTCCAAACTCCAGAATGGTTGGCATGTCTGATGAATTAAAGCTGTAACTGTATGACCCCATAGCCCCGCCTTCTCACAGGCATGGCTGATTGACATGCATTATGACGTCCATCCATCAATTACCTTCCGCTTCATCCTCTATTAGGGTCGCGGTGGGGTTCCCCATGCCCATCCAGGGGAGAACGTCTCGGGCGCTGGGCAGATAGACCCAGGACAGGGCGCCAATCTATCGCTGGACACACACTCACTCCCACATACACACTCTATATGGGGCAATTTTGAGAATTCAATTGACTTGATCCATGTTTTTGGACTGTGGGAGGAAACCGGAGAACCCGGAGGAAACCCACGCAGACACGGGGAGAACATGGAAACTCCACCCAGATAGGGATTCGAACCGGGAATCCCTAGCGCTGAGAGGCGAATGTGCATTATGACATCATAAGCGATATATAAGACCACCCAGATGAAGCCATGAACCCAGAACAATCGTCCTGTGGGGCTGGAGGGCTGAACAGAGTATGAGCTGCGTCTGAACGCCTGACTCGATTCCTCAGAACTGACCGCAGAACCACGCCCACGCCGCTGGAGATTCATCACGGACTCGTCATTCCTAAATATTCATAAGTATCTTTCGGTTTCTGAAGTCGGGACCCACTTCTAATAGCATGATTTCGTCCCTTTGATCCGCGAGGCCCTCTGCGGCGGGCGGGCGGGCGGGCGGGCGGTGCGTCTGCATGTGAGACATTCATAAGGTCAGCACATTTGTGTAGCGAGTGCTGCTAAGGAGCCAGTTATCTTCTCCAATGGCCTCGTTTAATGACCAGCAGCTGTCGAATCCGGAATCCAATTCGGTCCCCACGGAGACGAACGAGCCGCCTGTAAATGCTCCGGTCCCAGCGTCCCGCTCGGCGGCTCGCTTCCAGGTGGAAAAAAAAACAACAACACCACCATACAAACACAATAAAGCTGCATAACAAGGCCGCTTCTCCATCACATCCAGAACATCCACCTGAATAAACATGCACCTGCGGCGGGAGTCCCTGCAATCAACACACGCACTTGGCTCCTCGGCGGAACATCAATCAAACCCGGGGCTGCCCGCCCGCATCCCGCCACACGGCCCGTCTGACAAACGAGCCGGCTTCGAGGAGGGAGAGGAACTCTGAGGTTGAAGAATCCAAAACCCAAAGGAGGCAGGGCACTGAGAAAGGGTCCCCCCCCAACCTCATCCACCCTCACCTCAGCGGCAGTCTGACCTTCACGCTCCGTTAAAGCTTTTTTATTTTTTTTCTCTGTGGTTGAATTAAATTCACTTCTTTATATTAGCGACAGAGCTCGGGGTTTTAAGAGGAAAACATTCATTCATTCATTCATCCATTATCTCCCACTTTATCCTCTATTAGGGTCATCCAGGGGAGAACGTTTCGAGCGCTGGGCAGATACACCCAGGACAGGGCACCAATCTATTGCTGGGCAAGGAGGTAAACATCTCGTAGGAAATATTTAAAAGACCACAAGGGGATGTGGGTTCCTGCTGGAACTATACGTGTGCACCGATCTATTGCTTGGTATCGGTACCGATCCGATACATCACGATCCAAATGAGTCAAATCTCATGACTAAGTTACGATGTGGACTTCATATCTCCAACTAAACTAATGTAGAATTGCACTGCGGGGACCCTATAGGGATGACACCCCATCACTTTACACCTTCAGCGTAATAGCCAACCACTGAGCCACCGTTCTGAATTTTAATATATTTATACAAAAGAACATTTTAAGGTCAGGCACCGATGTTGGAACAGACCTGGCTTACAATCTGAGTTCTCATTCATACCAAAGACCAAGACTCTGTCCCGTTCCTCCACACTGACCACAGCCAACCACGCTGGGAGTCGCTTTGTGTTTTGATCATTTGTACAGAAAAAGGGCCTTCCCCAAAATGTTCTGTGACGTTTTGAAGCATACAGTTGTCCTAAATGTATGAATAAATATTACACGGAATCGAACGATAGAGAAAGTGTCGATATCCGTTACACAGTGTGCTATCAGTATCATATCGAACGTCTGATAAAGGTATCGAGTCGTCTTTAACGAACTGCGTGCATCAAACACAGAGAATAAAGAAAACTAAATTAAATAGATTAAATTAAATTAGATGTATTTTTAAAATAACACGGCAGCTGCCAAAAGTCACTGTACTGTAAGTTTATTATTATTATTATTATTCATTCATCCATTATCTCCCGCTTATCCTCTATTAGGGTCGTGGTGGGGTTCCCCATGCCCATCCAGGGGAGAACGTCTCGGGCGCTGGGCAGATAGACCCAGGACAGGGCGCCAATCCATCGCTGGGCACACACTCACTCACACAGACACACTCTATAGGGGGCAATTTTTGAGAATTCAATTAACTTGATCCATGTTTTTGGACTGTGGGAGGAAACCGGAGAACCCGGAGGAAACCCACGCAGAC
>JAFMOD010000206.1:128108-155286 GCA_019802435.1 Corydoras maculifer
ACCACCACCACCACCATCACCACCACACAGCACTGTTCTCACATGAGATACCATGATTATTCCGCAGGTTCTCAGCAGAAACAAAGAGACTTCCTGTCCAACCACCAACGTTCCACCGAGGGTTAAATACATGCCAAGCTACATGCCAACAACCCCGCTACACCCCCACTGCACCTCCCCCTTCCCAATTCCATTAGGAAGTACTTATAGTCACATGATTCTTTTTTCTTTTCAAGTTTTGCAAATAAATAAAGCATAGACAGGTGGCTTAGTGATTGGCATGTTCTCCTCTCAGCGGTAGGGATACTCGGTTAGAATCCCCATCTGGGTGGAGTTTCCATGTCCTCCCCGTGTCCGTGTGGGTTTCCTCCGTGTTCTCCGGTTTCCTCCCACAGTCCAAAAACATGGATCGAGTCAATTGAGTTCTCTAAATTGCCCCATATAGAGTGTGTGTGTGTGTGTGAGTGAGAGTGTGCCCAGTGATAGATTGGCGTCCTGTCCTGGGTCTATCTGCCCAGCGCCCGAAACGTTCTCCCCTAGATGGGCATGCATGACCCTAATATAGAATAAAGCAGAAGATAATGAATGAATGAATAAAGCATAGACAAATAGACATGAGGAGAACATGCCAACTGCATGCAGTACACCGTGATGCACCTGATGCTGTGCAGAGTGCTCACCGCACCAGCGAATGAATGTTAGAATTTTCAATCAGCAGCTCTCCCTGAGATCATGTTTTTAAATAGAGCAGAATAAGAAGGTTGCTGATGAGTCTGATGGTGAGCTTCCCCCGGTGTCTGAACACGCGTACGACGCGTTACGTGATGTAAAGCGAGAATGTTTTTAATTGTCGCATCAGAATAGAAGACATTCCTGTCATCAGGAACATCGGTGCTGGATACGCAGCCACGCACGGAGCGCAATAAAGCGCCGCGATGCAATTAAAAAAGGTACAAACAAACCAGAACAAAACGCGGCATCGTCCACACGGCGAGCAGAACCGTCAGCGAGGGTCGCAACCGTTCAGCGGGTGCAGCATGAGGAACGTGTTTACAACATTCACTTTACAGTCATCTGAAACCTTCTGTTTTATACAGCACTGAGATCAATAATAATAATTATAATTATAATAATAATAATAATAATAATACTGGCATGGCACGGTGGTTTATTGGTTAGTATTTTCTCCTCTCAGCACTAGAGATTGAATCCCCATCTGGCTGGAGTTTCCATGTTCTCCCCGTGTCTGCATGGGTTTCCTCCGGGTTCTACGGTTTCCTCCCACAGTCCAAAAACATGGATTGAGTCAATTGAGTTCTCCAAATTGCCCCATATAGAGTGTGTGTGAGTGTGTGCCCAGCGATAGATTGGCGTCCTGTCCTGGGTCTATCTGCCCAGCGCCCGAAACGTTCTCCCCTGGATGGGCATGGGGAACCCCCCCACCCTGCATCTAATGGATGGAAGGATGGATAATAATAATAATAATAATACATTTTATTTATGGGCAGCATAAATAAAACAGCAATCTATAATGATGGCCCAGTGATTAGCTTGTTCTTCTCTCAGTGCTATGGATCAGGGTTCGAATCCAAATCTGTGGAGTTTTCATGTTCTCCCTGGGTTCCTCCCACAGTCCAAAAACATGAATTCAAGCTAAACTGAATGCTCTAAATCGCCCCATATAGAGTGTGTCTAGTGTGTGCCCAGTGATAAATTGGCACCCTGTCCTGGGGCTTTCTGCCCAGCGCCCGAAACGTTGTCCCCTGAAATCGTCCAAGCGCGACCCCAGTACAGGACTGAGTGAAAGATAAAGACGAATGAATGAATTTTATTTAAAATTCACGTTACACTTCAAAGACATCTTAAAGTGTATCATGGTCTCATAACCACCACCTCCCGCCTGCAACGTTCCTCCCAATAAGCAAGAACCCAGAACACACAGGAGCACACAGGTGGCTCGGGGCGTGGTCATGGCAGCAGGAGCTCTGGCAGGAAGCGCTACAGCCGGCACTTACACCAGCAGCTGGGTTCGCCCAACGCCACGATTACAGGAATTACCCGAAATAATGAAGAGATCTGCTGGCAGCCCCGCGGCGCGAGCCCCAGCCCTTTGAGGCAGATGCAGAACGAGGTACGACGTTTGAGGAAACCAATAATACCAGGATATTTTTACTGTGTTATGAACCACAGCGGTCACAGTTAGGAAAATAGGGGTCATTTTAAGGGGTAGGTCATTCACTGGCATTCAGAACATCAAGTGGCCAACACTTGAATATGTTCTCCATCTGTGTCCCACATATACAAATAATTCATTCATTCATTAACTGACTGGGGGAGGGGGGGGGGCACGTTTTGGGCGCTGGGGAGATACACCCCGGACAGGATGTCTATCTATCGCTGGGCAATCATTCAAGCACACAAACAGACACATTCTATATGGGGCAATTTAGTGCATTTGATTTTCTTTAAATCCATGTTTTTGAACTGTGGGAGGAAACCGGAGAACCCGGAGGAAACCCATGCGGACACGGGGAGAACATGCAGACTCCACCCAGATTGGAATTCGAACCTGGAATCCCCAGCGCTGGGAGGAGAACATGCCAACCACCCAATATACATTCATTCATTTATTCATTATCCCCCGCTTATCCTCTATTAGGGTCGCGGTGGGGTTCCCCATGCCCATCCAGGGGAGAACGTCTCGAGCGCTGGGCAGATAGACCCAGGACAGGGCGCCAATCCATCGCTGGGCACACACTCACTCACACAGACACACTCTCTATGGGGCAATTTGGAGAATTCAATTAACTTGATCCATGTTTTTGGACTGTGAGAGGAAACCGGAGAACCCGGAGGAAACCCACGCAGACACGGGGAGAACATGAAAACTCCACCCAGATGGGGATTCGAACCTGGAATCCCTAGAACTGAGAGGCGAACGTGCTAACCACTAAGCCACCGTGCCGCCCCCAATATACAAAGAAATAAAAATTTACATACTGATCCTCAGGTACCCCTTAAACTAATCCGGTGTCTGTCCTGCAGTAGACTGGTGTCCCGTCATGGGACTTGTCCCCCAAACACCTGCAGGATGTGCTCCTGTACCCCCCACCCCCAAAAATGAATCATTTAAGCATTATGTATGGTCATGTGTCTGTGGTTTTTAAAAACATGTCACACAGTCCCTTAAAACCCGTGAATTGTGATGGTTTCACATATTGGAGGCTGCAGCCATCTGGACTGACACATGCCGACAGCGAGCGGACGAGGGACAGCGCCTCATCCGTGTGAGCAAACGAGGCTCGCTGCGGAGGTTTGGCACGGACCCCGGACCCACCATCGGCCCCACCATCGGCCCCACGGCTCCATCTTTATTGTGTCATTACGAACAGCACCATCACACCAGCCGCACCTCGCTCCCCAGATCCCTCAGTCCTATCCCCGCATTACGGTCCAGGAGGGATAGGTGAACGCTCTTGTTGTGCTTCCTCTAATGCGCCTCTCTCATTAGACTCCAGCCAAATGACTTTTTAATGAACTCCAAATGACTTCCTCACGCGGAGGTCATTACGCCTCGGACTTTTTATTTTTTATTAATTTTTTTTTACGGGGTGAGAGATCATTTTAAATGCTCCCTGACGACGAGGCGACCTCCGATTCCTTTCTCGGGTTTTTTTTTTCTCGGTGCTTCATATCAGCCGCGATGCCGTCTCCACCTCCCGAAGAGATCATCTGGGTTAGTGCAGTTAGTGAATAACTCAGGGCTCAGCCGAGTAAACAGAGCCGGCTATTAGAGGAAGCAGAGCTGCACTTTGCTTTGCTGATGGAGAACCGGCTCCGCCGCCGTCGGCTCGCTGAGAGGAAGCCCAAAAGTCCTAACAGCGTGTAGAGCTGTGGGCGCAGATTACACAAACCTCCAGACAGAATCACAGCAGCGTCAACGGCGTTTTATTTAATAGTCACATGTCCATAAAAGGCGGCACTGTGGCTTAGTGGTTTAGCATGTTCTCCTCTCAGCACTAGGGATTCCCAGTTCGAATCCCAATCTGGGTGAAGTTTCCATGTCCTTCCCGTGTCCACGTGGGTGTCCTCTGGGTTCTCCGGTTTCCTCCCACAGTCCAAAAACATGGATCAAGTCAATTGAATTCTCCAAATTGCCCCATATAGAGTGTGTCTGTGCGAGTGAGTGTGTATCCAGCTATAGATTGCCCCCCTGTCCTGGGTGTATCTGCCCAGCGCCCGAAACATTCTCCCCTGGATGGGCATGTGAAACACCCCCACCTCCCCCCTGCGACCCTGATATAGGATGAAGCGGAAGATAATGGATGAATAAATGAATGTCCATTAAAGGTGGCACGGTGGCTTAGTGGTTTAGCATGTTCTCCTCTCAGCGCTAGGGATTCCCGGTTCGAATCCCCATCTGGGTGGAGTTTCCATGTTCTCCCCGTGTCCACTTGGGAGTTCTCCGGTTTTCTCCCACATTCCAAAGACATGGCTCAAGGTCAATTGAATTCTCTAAATTGCCCCATATAGAGTGTGTCTGTGTGAGTGAGTGTGTGCCCAGTGATAGATTGCCCCCCTGCCCTGGCTCTATCTGCCCAGCGCCCGAGACGTTCTCCCCTGGATGGGCATGGGGAACCCCCTCCACCACCGTGACCCTAATAGAGAATAAAGACGAAGCTAATGGATAGATGGATGTCCATAAAAGTCCCTCGATGACATCTGTTTCATTAAGACGTCATGTGTCTCCATGTCCCCGCCGCCCGTCAGTCCCTCTTTAGCTGTTGATTGTCCCGTATTGCTCGTCAGGAACCTTTTCCGGAGCTATCGTTAAACATATTGTGGCTTTTCACGTAATTAGGCAGGAGGGATTTCATTAGAACCACAGGAGACGAGTTCCTCGCGTCCTCCACCCGCCGCTCGGTGCCATCCGCTGCACACACTGTCCCAGGAGGCATCGGGCTCGTCTCCCGCTCGCGTTTCCCCGACGCTAAGCTAATCATTCTGACACATAAAACAATGGGAGGCTGTAAGAGAGTGCCTGATGTAAGCAGAGGTGTTTCCTTATGTGTTTAGAACCCGTCCTTCGTTCATTCACCTCTGTGGGGGGTGGGGTGGGGGGCAGGGGGGCAACAGGGGCCCGAATACGAGGAGATTCTATCGGAGGGCCAATTATTTAATTTTCCCACACTTGTCGGGGGCTCATGTCAGAGGCACGGGGCTGTTTGGGGGGATGACAGACGGCGGAGGCGAGGGTCGAACCCGGGTCGATGAGGCAGCTCGGGGTTGGCGTCAAGTTTTCGGTGAGTTTGCGCCGAACCGGAGAAGTCAGTTTACTTTAGATCTGTCATGTCGCTTAGCAACGGACTTCAGAGTCACACTGTGATGTCACGAGTCCTGCCAGAGAGGAAACGTCTCACAGGGCTGATAAGACATACAAAAAGAGATGCATTGGAACACCGAGCACCAGTGTAATCATAGATGTGGGTATGACTTGGGGCATTTGGTGATTACAAAAGGAGGCGAAGCATCAGCCAGTGGTAACAGATAGACACACACACACACACACACACACACACACACACACACACACACACTTCTAAATGCACTCACTCACGCCCTCACAACCTTGTGGTCCCAGGGCCGAGTGACAGCTGGGTTTGCTGCAAGTGGACGAGCAGCTAATGAAGCAAATCCAGTCCTTGACAATTTGCATCTGCTGTCAGTCTGTAAAATGATCCACATCACTCTCTTACACACACACACACACACACACACACACACACACACACACACACACACACTGGAGCAGCAGCACCACCAACGGGCACCAGGATGTCCATTCAAACCTGTCTCTGGGGTCTCCGTGTGTTCCTGATCCATCCATCTATCCTCCAATTAATCATATACTGGGGGGGGGGGGGGTGTTCCCCATGTCCATCCAGAGGAGAACGTTGGGCAGATACACCCAGGACAGTGTGCCAGTCCATCACTGAGCACACACACACACACACACACACACTCAAACAGACACACACACTATATAGGGGCAATTTAAAGCATCCAATTCATCTTACACGCTTATATATGGACTGAGGGAGGAAACCTGAGAACCTGGAAGAAACCCATGGGGAAAACAAAGAAACCTAGTTCGGGATTCGAACCTTAAACCCCAACGCTGAGAACATGCTAACCACTAAACCACCGTGCCGCACCACACCAAACACACTCAACTATCCAATTATCCATTATCTCCCGCTTTATCCTCTACTAGGTTCCCAAGTGGGAGGTTCCCCATGCACATCCAGTGGAGAACAATTCAAGCGTTGTGCAGATACACCCAGGACAGGGCGCCAATGGACACACTCACTCACAAACACACACTATATGGGGCAAATTGGAGAATTCAGTTGACCTTGATCCATGTTTGTGGACTGTGGGAGGAAACCGGAGAACCCGGAGAAAACCCACGCGGACACAGGGAGAACATGGAAACTCCACTCAGAATCCAGGTGGTATTCAAACCTAGAATCCCTAGCGCTGAGAGGAGAACATGCTAAACCACTAAGCCAACGTGCCGCCCCCGCACCAAACCCACTCAACTATATTCTATTATTATTTATAAGGGAACAGCACTGGGCCTTTCACAAAATGTTTCTTCCCCAAAACACTTCAAACCCCCATCAGAGAGCACCAACGTCTGCGCAGTCCACCACCTTAAATCAGCCATTATTAACCAGCAGGTTCTCCTCATCTTTAATTTAGCACATCGCTGTTCTCCACTTTAAAAACATCCCCGAAAATCCTAACAAAGTTGTGAGTTAATGTTCTAAAGGACTGCAGACCTCATTACACCACTGCGGCTGATCCACGGTCAGTTCGGAGTTAACGACCACTCAGCCCGTCATCAGTGGCGCGTGTTCTGCTCTGTTCTATTTTTCCGTCTCATTATGGAGGATCAGAGCTGCGGGCTGAAGCCAGAGGTCCGCACATCCGCCGGTTCGAGGCGGACGTGTGCGCCGCGAGGACACGCTGGCTGGTTCAGCCCTGATGGCCAGTTCCCGGCGACGAGCCGCCGCTAAACGCCCGTTCTGAACCCCCAAAGTGGCTGGAAGCTGCGATGCTACGGCTTTAAAGTGGTCGCCATGACAACCCTAGTTATTTTC
Source organism: Corydoras maculifer (assembly GCA_019802435.1). NCBI lineage: Eukaryota > Metazoa > Chordata > Actinopteri > Siluriformes > Callichthyidae > Corydoras > Corydoras maculifer. Next base: position 135,275 of record JAFMOD010000206.1, read on the forward strand.
ACGACCAACCTTAGAATGAGAACGTTCTGTAACACAAAGACAGTACAATGGAGTTACGGTTCCTTTAATGATCTGATCAAAGGCGTTTGAACCGACGCTAAAACCGCAAAGTCAATGGCGGAACTAAATTTAGAAACACGCTTCCTGCGTTTCTTCAGTTCGGCTTATTAAACCGCTCATGAAGGCCTGCTATGAACCCGTTCCCCGGTTTCTTCCCACAGTCCAAAAACATGCATTCATGATAAATTGGCTGCTCCAAATTGCCCCTATATATTTTGAATGTAAGTGAGTGTGTGCGCAGCGATGGATTAGCACCCTGTCCTGATTAGATCTCCCCAAAATGTTCCCCCATGGATGGGCATGATAAACCGCCCCTCTGCCACCCTAGTGGAGGATTAAAGGTATGATAATGGATGGATGGATGGGTTCGGAAAGAACTTGAGATGACGTTTCCTGACAACATTGTAAACATTAATTTTCATTTAAATTCAGCATTGAAATAGCATTCCTCCAAAGTCAGAGTGCACATGGTTCTTTAAGGAACATATATATATATATATATATATATATATATATATATATATATATATATGTATGTATATATATATATAAATGTTTGTTCTTTTTGTGTGTGTGTGTGTGTGTGTGTGTGTAATTCCTTTGCTGCCTTTAAATTTACTGCTGAGGAAAGGAGTGCTGCATTCTGAACATCCCTCATCTAAATATATATGATTTTATGTTAAATATTTAAATGACGAGCCCCACTGGCCTCACGTCTCGAGCGTCTTTATTTTAATTATACATTACAACGAACATCGCTCCGATTACGGTTGACTCGGCGGCTCTACGTCTACAGTGCGGTTGATCTCCTCTGACACGCGTTGTGTTGCAGCTCCCGTACGGTTCGTCTCCGTCGTCTACGTCACACCGTATGGTGTTTGTTTTACTCCATATGGTTTCCCACTGGTCTTTACTGTAGGGTAATACACACTCTGTGTTCTGTATGTTTAATGCTCCGAGGCGAGGACATGCCACGGCTGGAGAAAAAAACAAATACAACAGATCTGTTGTATCGTCTCTCTCCTGCACGTCCATCTGTTAACACAATGCTCTTCACCCATGTGAGGTGTGCTGCTGGCCTTTAACAAGCACCCCGCCCCTCCCCATGCTACAAACATGGGTTTGCACACCCAGCCCCGCGGTTTAAACCTCTTCAGTCGTCTCTGTCTGGGTCTAATTGCATTTGATAATTTTTGCAGAGCCTCCGCTGGCAGCGTCCACACCGCGCTCCCATCAGCAGCTGCTGCTAATTAGCCACCATCGCCGGCTCTGTTGGCATGCACCCTACCCCGTCCTCCAGCTCTGCAGAACCCTGCAGCGCAAATTATACCGCTACACCGGGAAAGTAAAGCGGACCAGATCGAACCCGAGAGAACGGGAGAGGGGGCCGCGGGAGAGGCGCGTGGGCGCGGAGCCGGGGTGAGGGGTTAAAAAACAGCGCTCGCAGGATCACACTGCTGTTCTGAAGGGTGACTGGAAGCGGTTTGAATCTTCAGAATCTTCAGGTTGCAGCATCATATCAATCTTCAGGAGCCGCATTCGAATCTGCACACGGAGCTCGGCGTGAACTCCAGAGGATGCGCTGCGGCGGGAGTTAATCTGCCGCCGGTGTTATCTCTTCTGAACGCACGGAGGCCGGAGGTCAGAGTGTGAGACATGCGGCGGCCCGTGATGGGTTTGAATTTGTTCCGTGGTGGAGGAGTGTTGACGTGCGGCGGGTCGATGGAGGTTAATTGATTTAGTGCAGAATGTTCTGGATCACATTCAACCAGAAAATCTGAGAAATAAAGGTGGAGGTGGTTCTGAAAGGTCATCAGAACGTCAACCACACACTGTACAGTATTCACTCAACGGACGCTTTATTAGGTTCTCCTTCTTGCTTCTACCCTTATTGCCCTTCTTTTAATCAGCTCTAAAATAAAAGCATGAACTATCTGTGTATGCATAAATATATATATATATATATATATATATATATATATATATATATATATATATATATATATATATATATATATAGAGGGGGGGGTTCCCCATGCCCATCCAGGGGAGAACGTTTCAGGCGCTGGGCAGGTACACCCAGGACAGGGGGGCAATCAATCACTGGGCACACACTCACTCACACACACACTCTATATGGGGCAATTTGGAGAATTCAGTTGACCTTGATCCATGTTTTTGGACTGTGGGAGGACACCGGAGAACCCGGAGGAAACCCACGCGGACACGGAAAGAGCATGGCAACTCCACCCAGATGGGGATTCGAATCAGGAATCCCTATCGCTGCCATTTTTAATTAAAGTTAAATTAGTTTGATGAGTTTGGAGTTTGGAGACGACGGACTCGCTCACAGACACCATGTTCACCCCATCCAACACTTTTGGGACGAAGCTGTCTGAACCTCACTGATGGTCTTCAGAGTGAACCATCCAGGGACAACCCTTTAGGATCATGAACACACCATGTTAGCACACACACACACACACACACACGTCTGAGTCCTGTACGCAGTGTGGAAGAACCTGTAAGAACCCGCTCATAAGAGTCTAACGGCGCGTGCGGCGGGCGGACACAGGCCGCCTGATCCTGGACTAATGGATCCTCCGGGGTTTGGAGCGCAGCCTCCAGGGAACGTTCCAGTTGCGAGGAAGGCACTCGACTGTGTCACATTAATAAAGTAAGCTGCCTCTGAGTAAATACTGAACCAGCAGGGGGAGGAAGAGGAGGGTGGGGCGGGGGGTATGGGGCTGAAAGCCAAATCCTTCTCTTCGTCCTCAGATCTTGTGTATCCTCCCACCTCTCTGGAGAAGCCGGTGTAATTATCTGAGTTCTGCGAGCGGGAGTGGAGTGAGGAGGTGAAGCAGCGTGTCCAGGTTTCCTCCGGTTCTGCTCCACGGCGTCGGTGGAGGCGCCGTGTCTTTATTTAGCTCCGCGGGACGAGCGCAGACTCCGCTGACGCCGTTCAGACCTCGGCGTCGGTGCTTCGTCTCGGCTCTTCAGCCCGAGCGCCCACCTGCACGGTTCACATCGACCTCCCGATCCAACCCGCCTCACTTTAAATGCATCGGAAGATCAGACATGTTGAATTAGAGTTCCACTGAATCCCAGCGGGGGGGCCGGGGGGTAACAGTGCGCTGCCCATCGCGAGGCGAGAGGAACGCGTTCAAATACCACCATCAACAATAAACTAGCGTGAAACGATAGTCAGGCTACCACCCCCACACCGGCATGCCGGAGATTCATCCACCACCTGAATGCCACCTCACTGCTTGTTGGTGGGTCCAGGCTGAAGACGCAATCGAAGGCTTGTGGTTAAGGAACCAGCCTTTTAACCCGAAGGTTTGATTCCCGTTCCCAATGAGAACTACGGCTGAAGTGCTTGTGGGTAAGACACCCAACCCAAATTGCCCCCCCTGGGAGCTGTGTACAGGGCTGGAGGGGTGGGCAACACTGCACTGCACAGGGATGCGTCCGTCATGAGGCGAGAAGAACACATTAAAATACCACCATCAATGAAAAACTAGCAAAATGAAAGTCGGGGTACCACCACCACACCGGCATGCCGGAGATTCATCCACCACCTGAATGCCACCTCACTAACTATTGGTGGGTCCAGACTGAAGACGCAATCGTAGGCTTGTGGTTAAGGAACCAGCCTTTCAACCCGAAGGTTTGATTCCCGTTCCCAATGAGAACTACGGCTGAAGTGCTTGTGGGTAAGACACCCAACCCCTAATTTCCCCCCTGGGAGCTGTGTACAGGGCTGCCTACCGCTCTGGGTATGTGTGTGTGTGTTTCATGGGTTAAATGTGGAGGACAGATTGCTCTGTGAGGTTAAGGAGACCCGAAGAACTACAGTCTGTAATGATAGAACTACAAAGTCCATCTATTGTAACAAACAGGTGGCCGCTGAGAGCGGGACTCTGTGCGACGATGCGAACGGCAACTCATCACGGCGCCGATGTCTTCCACGTCCTCTTCCACAGCGCAGACCATCTTTATATCACCTACTTTTAATTATTCGTACTTAATTGGTTTGGCTGAATCTGGCGCCCCATGCAGTGACACGCCACATAAAGTTTCACGGGCGTATCTTATTGATTCAATCTAAAACAGTTAATGAATTCGAGACTCCGCACACAGCCGCTCGAGATTGCGCGTACATCACACGTCTCGCGGATATCGGCGGCATAAAGGAAGATGAAATGGAGCCGACCGCTCGTCGGATATTTGCAAGCGATCCCTGATTAAAAGCAGTGTCTTACAGTGTTTGCCAAGGATTATAAGATACTGCAACCGAGCGCAGAGTCGGGCGACTTTTCAGCGGAGCTTTAATTAAAATGAACACTTAAGTGAGAGGGTGGGCGGCCTGCCGTACAGAGCTGAGAGATCTTTTTGGAGATCTTTTGTTCCGAGGGTCATCAGGCTTTATAATGCAACATGTCTGGGCCGGAGGAACAAATCAGGTCAACAGGACATTTGAAAACTGTCTCTTGTGTTTTGCACATGATGACGGAGATCACCCTCCTACTGGACACTTTATTCTTAATATTTTTTATTTTTTATTTTTTAACTTTATACTTTATGACACTTTATAATTAATTCATTCATTCATTATCTCCCGTTTTATCCTCTATTAGGGTCGTGGTGGGGTTCCCCATGCCCATCCAGGGGAGAACGTCTCGGGCGCTGGGCAGATAGACCCAGGACAGGGCGCCAATCCATTGCTGGGCACACACTCACTCACACACACACACTCTATATGGGGCAATTTGGAGAATTCAATTGACTTGATCCATGTTTTTGGACTGTGGGAGGAAACCGGAAAACCCGGAGTAAACCCACGCAGATACGGGGAGAACATGGAAACTCCACCCAGATGGGGATTCGAACCGGGAATCCCTAGAGCTGAGAGGAGAACGTGCTGACCACTAAGCCACCGTGCCGCCCCGCTTTATAACTGTAAATGTGAATATTTTCTTACATTGATCCCTCTATTATAATACAGTTTATTTTATTGTACTGATACGCAGCTACGGCTGCCAAAGTCCATCCATCCATTATCTTCCGCTTTATTCCCTCTATTAGGTTCGGGGGGGGCAATTCAATATGGGTCAACACTCTATATGGGGCAATTTGGAGAATTCAATTGACCTTGATCCATGTTTTTGGACTGTGGGAGGAAACCGGAGAACCCGGAGGAAACCCATGCAGACACGGGGAGAACATGGAAACTCCACCCAGATTGGGATTCGAACGCCACCCAGATTGGGATTCCCGCTGGGGATTTGGTAATCCCTAGCACTGAGAGGAGAACATGCCAACCACTAAGCCACCGTGCCGTCCCATGCTAAATTTCCTTCGGGATAAATAAAGTATTCTATCTATCTGCGTCTGCGGCGGCGGCAGGTGGAACGGAATATTCCGCTGATGTAGACGCGGTGCGCATATGTGTCCTTTCTTATAGTCTGCCTCCTATAGGCAAAGATGCTAATTTTGGGGACAGCCCTGGGCAAGATACCTGCAGTGGTGTAGCAGTGCTCATCCTGGTCTTAAAATGAGGGCACATCCATCACCGCCTGGCTGTTTAAAATTCACACTTGATGGACTTCACCTGCAGTGTTATCAGATCTAGAGATATGGAAATGGTGCACACGCTGCCTGCTCGTATTTTTAGAGAAATAGTTGGAGGTTGCAGCGGCCTGGCTTAAACCCACAGTTTATTCACACACCGTCTGCTACGCCCTCCTCACGTTGTTCTAATGAAGTCGGAAAGCTGCTCTCCTGCTATTGGTCAGTTATGGTTGTAAACATCAAAGACATTTCATTTCGGCGGGACACTGTTCCTGAAGCGTTCTGTCCCGGCATGACATTTGCATTCGGCGCCGGCAAAACAACAACAAGAAGGAATTTAAATGAATGCAGACGCAGATTCGGCACGGTGGCTTAGTGGTTTAGCATGTTCTTCTCTCAGCACTAGGGATTCCCGGTTCGCATCCCCATCTGGGTGGAGTTTCCATGTTCTCCCTGTGTCTGTGTGGGTTTCCTCCGGGTTCTCCGGTTTCCTCCCACAGTCCAAAAAACATGGATCAAGTCAATTGAGTTCTCCAAATTGGCCCATATAGAGTGTGAGTGTGTTCCCAGTGATAGATCGGCGTCCTGTCCTGGGTGTATCTGCCTAGCGCCTGAGACGTTCTCCCCTGGAGCGGCATGGGGAACCCCCCCCCCCGCGACCCTTATAGAGGATAAAGCGGAAAATGCTGAATATATGAATGAAAGACGCAGATTCGCGCTCCGCCGTGACAGCGGATCGTCGTTAGAACCATTAAAGGTTTAATATTTCGTCCCGTTGTATTTTGCCCTGGAGCGGTGTTTTCACACAGGATCAGAAACGTCGCTGAGGACGATAAACAGGTTGCTCAGCTGCCGCCGCCTGCATCACACAGAGAGCTCACAGCTCTGCTCTCCGTTTCATTAGAAGAACAATCATGTTCTATAAAAAGAGCGCAGTGAGTGCTGGGACAGGCTCCAGTCCCCTGCAACCCTCACGACGGAAGTGGCGATGAAAAGGCACGGATGAATGGATGATGCAGAAGTGCAATCAGTGCAATTAAAGTCAGGAACCCAGTCGAGTAAAAAGGCAATTTCTGCAGAACGTCTTCAGAACCGCGGGGGGACGACAGCGCCGGACCACGGCGCCGGGACTCTGACTGATTTTGCAAACAAGCCGCCACGGGCCGGTATTTCTGCACAGATAGCCAAACGAGGCGGTCGGCTGAGGCTGCAGCTCAGATCCGATGGTCTGCAAGCCGAGGATTTGCCTTCCAAAGTGTTTGCATAGTTCTGGAGCTTATTGGAACCATTAGACTTTAAATTTGGGGAAACCATGTGACTATTATGGAAGCTTAATTACACTGTGGGCACCTCTGAAACACCTGCCTTCAATCAGTCCCCCGGCCCGTAGTGTAAAAACCCAATAACTTTGCAATGCAAGAAGCAACCGTACGGTTTTAACTCTGTGGGAACAGTTTGGGGAAGGCCCCTGTTACAGCTGCCCCACTCTACAAAGCAGGATTCATAAGGACACGGACATCTGAGGGTGAGCTTGGTGTGGAAGAACTCGAGATCTGCTCTCAACCCCATTAAACACCTTTGGAATGAATGAGAATCACGATTGCGCTTGACCCTCCCACCCTCTATCGGTGTCTAACCTCACAATGCTCTTCTACCTGAACGGGCAGACATTTCAGAAAACTGTTGGAAGGTGTTCCTGCAGAGCGGCCGTGGTCGGGGCTGTACATGAGGAACCATGACGGTTCTCGTAGGTGTGATGTGCAGGTCCGTTTAACGCAGCTCCACTAAGCCGTAACCTCTCAAAGCCTCGGCAGACGTGACGAGTTTATCTAGAACATGCATCCACTCCATAAAGACAATTTCCCGGGGGGGGGGGGGGGGGGGGGGGGGGGGGGGGGGGGGGGGGGGGGGGGGGGGGGGGGGGGGGGGGGGGGGGGGGGGGGGGGGGGGGGGGGGGGGGGGGGGCTGCCCCCTCTTTTTTTTTTTTTTTTTTCTTTTAAAATCAACATTCTTAGTCTGGTCCTGTTCCGGCTCTCAGCCTCCATCTGCTCGGCTTTGCTGTTATTTTCTCCTCAGGTATTCTCTCTTCTCCGCTATCTCCATCCTTCCATCCGGCTCTCGCTCGGCTACGGTCTGAAAATGCCATTGCTGACGAGGCTCGTGCTGGAGGTTCTTGCGATACATCATCTAAAGAGCGGCCGTGATGGAGCTCTCACTGAGTGATGCTCTCCATTAGCACGGAGCCGGGTTCATTCAAATCAACAAATCATTTAAGAAATCCCACCTTCTTATTTATTGCTGCCCTTCCTCCGTTCCCTCCGTTCCCTCTGTTCTCTCTGTTCTCTCTATTCTCCCCGATGACTTTCTGGAGCCATTCCTAATTGGGTAATAAAGAACAAGCTTTGAGCGTTGTCAGGACTCAGAGAGAGAGTCACGACTGGCCTCACACCGCAGGTGGCCCAGCTGCGTTTTGGAACGTGTCCCACCCCCGTTAGCACACGGCTGAGGGACGCTGCGGGCGCAGATCCGGCACTGACGGCAAACCGTGTCAGCCAAAGTTTACATTTATTTGGCCCGAATGTCCCAGAAGACATCTGGTCCATACATATCTGAATGGCAGGCATGTGGTACTGCTGCGTAAACGTGAGCCAAAAGTGGCCCACAAGTTAAAGACCCAAATGATCCAGATGTTCCAAAACATCTCAGGTCCACATCTGGTACAGATTTGGCAGCTCTACCTGTTTGGCTCTAATCTGGTGCATATGCAGCTCCATGTCCTGTTTAATCAATAGAGCAAGTGGGCCAAATGAAATTAGAGCATGTGGGCCAGAGAAATAAATGAATAATGAAATAAAAATAAAATAAAATAAAATAATATATCTCCATCCATTTATTATCTTCCGCTTTATCTTCTATTAGGGTTGCAGGGGGGTGGGGGTCCCCATCCCCATCCCCATCCAGGGGAGAACATTTCCGGTCGCTGGGCAGACCCAGGACAGGACCCCAATCCATCACTTGGCACACACACACTCACACATACACACTCTATATGGGGCAATTTGGAGAATTCAATTGACCTTGATCCATGTTTTTGGATTGTGGGAGGAAACCGGAGAACCCGGAGGAAACCCACGCGGACACGGGGAGAACATGCAAACTCCAGCCAGATTGGGATTCCAAGCAGGAATCCCTAGTGCTGAGAGGAGAACATCCAAAACACTAAGCCACTATTCCGCCCACATATATGGTATATATATAATTACATATTATATATAATAATAATAATAATAATAATAATAATAATAATAATAAAAAACTCTTTTATTAACAAAGCACTGACCTTAATGACCACAGATCCTTTTAGGGGTCTGAATTAAACAGATTCAGTTAAATTTGACGGATGTTAAAACTCAGCGCCTCACTGACGGGGAATTCAGCTGGTTTTGCAAGCGACCCACCACAGGCCATTATTTTTGCACAGATAGCCAAACGAGCCGGCTGAAGGATTCGGATGGCTAGCTAAGTGTGCAACACGTATCTGGTGGTCTGCATGCTGAGCATTTGCCTTCCAAAGTGCTCTCACTCCCCTGGAAGGCAGTTCGCAGGGCATTAGAAGGCAATCGGAGAGCAGCTCCTCTTTCACTTCCATTTGTGTCGACTTGCCTTCAAGCGAAGTATCGATGAGATTTATTTGATTAGATTACATTATTTCCACTTTAATCAACAATTCAGCCAAACCAATTCAATTAGTCACTACAATTAAAGAAAGTGTCTTTATTTTACCAAAAAACATTCAGTATTCATTTTAACTTGTTTAATCGAATACCGGTGGGGGGGGGGGGGGGGGTTATTGGTTACACTATAGCCTATCCCAGCACTTCTGGTGGAAAATAAAAAACCTACATGAAGAATTTGCCAATCTCTCAGCTACACCACCAAACACATTAACACAATGCTACCATAAGACATCCACACAGTCAGGAGGAGAACATGCAAAAACCCCACAGAATAGCTTGGGGCTCAAACCCAGCAATTCATCCCTCATGAAAAGCCACTTTACCAAAGAACCCTAAATAACACTCTATATGGGGCAATTTGGAGAATTCAACTGACATTGATCCATGTTTTTGGACTGTTGGAGAAAAACCAGAGAACCCGGAGGGAACCCACGTGGACACGGGAAGAACATGGAAGCTTCACCCAGATTGGGATTCGAACCCTAGTGCAGAGAGGAGAACATGCCAACTACTAAGCCTTTGTATGCAAACTGAATGAATGAATGAATGGATTCATCTGATCCTGTCTGTACCTGTCCATGGTGCTGACTTTCACACTGTTCTGAATGTCTCGAGACAGAAGGACAGATGCTTCCTTCTGGCTTCACTGAGCAGCGTGGGACAGGCGCTCGCCGCCCGTGTTGGATTGATGGGTTCGAGTGCAGATCTAAAAGAGGTGAACGCTAGTTTGGCAAGACGAAGGAGATTAGAACGGGAAGCAGTTTGTCAAGTTCTATCTCCGTCCCAAAACAAGAAACAGAGACCTGCGCAGGTCGTCAATATCCGCAGAGATAGCGAGAGCGGCGGGGGGACTTTTGACGTTCGCTGAGTAAGCGAGACGATCGCGGCGGAATGAGCCGTTAGCCGCGTCTCATGTGTAGCTTCTGCCAAGTTAGTGATAGGATGAGAAGATCATAAATCAACCCTGACAAGTTTCTCTTATCAGTCGCCCTAAAGGCGCCTCATTCCTCCACACGGTCCCTTCATTCCTCTCTTCACTGCACCCTCCGTCTCTCTGACCGCCTCTCACTCCAGACGGAACCGGGATCTGTCCACTTCAAATAAACTTTTGTTTTCTTACTTCCTCTAAAAACCCCTGACCTCATTACCATGACGACGAGTCCTGAGCTCAACCCCAGCTGACACCTTTCATTCATTCATTATCTCCCGCTTATCCTCTATTAGGGTCGCGGTGGGGTTCCCCATGCCCATCCAGGGGAGAACGTCTCGGGCGCTGGGCAGATAGACCCAGGACAGGACGCCAATCCATCACTGGGCACACACTCACTCACTCAGACACACTCTATAGGGGGCAATTTGGAGAATTCAATTAACTTGATCCATGTTTTTGGACTGTGGGAGGAAACCGGAGAACCCGGAGGAAACCCACGCAGACACGGGGAGAACATGGAAACTCCACCCAGATGGGGATTCGAATCGGAAATCCCTAGAGCTGAGAGGTGAACGTGCTGACCACTAAGCCACCGTGCTGCCCTCCAGCTGACACCTTTAGAAACTTAATTTGTTCAACACTTAGTGATTTAGCATGTTCTCCTCTCAGCACTGAGGATTCCCAGTTCGAATCCCAATCTGGGTGGAGTTCCCATGTTCACCCCTGTGTCTGCGTGGGTTTCCTCCGGGTTCTCCGGTTTCCTCCCACAGTCCAAAAACATGGATCGAGTCAATGGAATTCTCCAAATTGCCCCATATAGTGTGTGTGTGAGTGAGTGTGTGTCCAGTGATAGATTGGCATCCTGTCCTGGGTCTATCTGCCCAGCGCCCAAAACGTTCCCCCCTGGATGGGCATGGGGAACCCCCCCGCGGTCCTAGCAGAGGATAAAGTGGAAGATAATGGATGGATGGATGGTTTTGTCCCACAGACTCCAAAATGAAAAGCTTTTCCTAAAGTGTAAGAACTGCAGTCCGAACTCTCCGACATCAAAGCATCAGAGTTCTATTACGAATTAAAGCGGGAACTGTCTGATGTCCAAGAAGGTTCTTGTGACTTTGTGGTTATAACACGGCGGCAGTGTCGCCGTACCAAGGGCCGGGTGCCTGAGCGGGGCCCCTTACTCTGAATCTTTCAAACTGAAAAGCAGAAACTCCGACGTTCTTTTCATTTCTCATTCTCTCTAATCCACCCTTTAAACATGCATCATCCTCCCCACCCCTTCTCCACCCCCTCCCTCCCTCCACCCCCTCCTCCACCCCTCCACCTAATGTGCTGCTGCTGTTCAACATCACCCTCCACTTCTGCGAAAGCAGCGAATGAATAAATAAAGGAGCTTTATACGCCGCGCTAACGCCATTAATCAGCATTTTGCAATCTGCAGCCCAATTACTCGCCATCCACGCCTTAATGGGGGAAGATTTCCTTGATCCTTTCATTTTAATTAAAAGATGGTCTGAGCATCCGACGGTAAAGAATTTTTCATTAGGGAGCAGAGAGGGAAAAAAAATAACTAAAACCCAGCGTTCGCCCGCTTAACGCTCAGCTACGTAAAATGGCATACAGACGCGGCGCTTTGTGAACGTGATTGCAAATAAAATAAGTGCCTTTTCACTTAACGCCGTGAAACACGCTCTGCTGGAAAACGTATTTCGTGCTTTAATGATTCCACCAATTATGGATCCTGTTTTAACAGCCTTTTATGTTGTTTTCTCGCCGCTGCAGGTTGTTCGGTGTGAAGCCCTCGTCCCCGACCCCGAAGTTTGAAAGGGAAAACACGGCTGAGCTCATGCTCATCAAAAAGCTCAAAGGTCAAATCACCCGTGACATTCAAATTCTGCACAAAGGCCTCATCGCGTGATTGGCTGAATAAAATATTAGCTTGACCAATGGAGCTGGGTGTCGCGGGGAACGGAGGACCGAATGTGGGATGCTGGAGGAGAAGATCCATCTGGATTATTAGTCTATATATTATTTAAGTGACTCTGAATCAGTGCAGATGTGTGAGATGTATGAGATCCACGTGATTCGTTCCCACTCGATTGGGATGGAGGAGGAAACCAAATGGCATCACGGTCACAGTCCATACGGCGTCTAAAGACATGGAAATCACGGTGCTCAATATTCCACTGCAGGCAAATCATCTCTGGGAAACAATCTGCACCAAAACATGGTGAACCCTGTCAGGCAGTCGCTCACGTCGGGGTCGCCGGACCGATCTTGGCAGCTTCTCCGGGATGCTGACCGTCCGCCGAGGCGGGCTGGGGGAGTGCGATCTGGCAGCGAGGAAAAAATAAATAAACGGTTCCTCCAAGAAATGAGAGCATGCCTCGGCTGGAGAGACAGGATTACAACGCTAAAGACTCTTAAAGACAGATCAAAAAGTGCGCTCGCACGGTTCCTCCCGCAGTCCGAGCGTTAATGTGATCAGGGTTCTGTTCACGCTCGTCAGATGTCCTGATTAAAGATGGATCTCCACGACGGAAAAAACACACATTCAGAGGATGTTGGCCTTCAGTAAAGGTCGAGGGACGGCGATTTCTTTGCAATCTCATTTCTTATTTCTAGGAAAGCAAAGACTCTGTGAAATTGATTTGATTCTGTGCACCCTATTTCTAGAGAATGATAGAGGGTGTACACACACACACACACACACACACACACACAGCAAGCCCAAAATCCTGTTATTCAACCTCAGGGCTTCAAATCCCCATGTGGCCTTCCTCTAATCAGAATTTATCCCCTGAGGAAGGTGCATATAGAGCTAAAGCATCTTCTATCTCATCTGCCTGAACGCTGTTTGAAGATGTGAACGTGTGTGTGATTTACTGCGAACACTCGCAATAATCACACCTACTGGTTGCTGCCACCCATTTTAAAGCTGCTACACTATTAAAACACCCAATTAAAACTTTCATTTAATAAAAGGGCTTTTCGCCCTCCTTTTGTTCTGTATGATCCACACTCATCCAGCCGAAATTCAGAGTGCTACCTCTTAATGACAGAGAACACCCATCCATCCATCCATCATCTTCCGCTTTATCCTCTATTAGGGTCGGGGGGGGGGGGTTCCCCATGCCCATCCAGGGGACAATGTTTCGGCCGCTGGGCAGATAGACCCAGGACAGGGCGCCAATCTATCGCTGGGCACACACTCACTCACACAAACACACTCTATATGGGGCAATTTGGAGAATACAATTGACTTGATCCATGTTTTTGGACTGAGGGAGGAAACCGGAGAACCTGGAGGAACCCTACGTGGACACGGGGAAAACATGGAAACTCCACCCAGATTGGAATTTGAACCAGGAATCCCCAATGCGAGGAGAACATGCCAACCACTAAGAGAACATGTGTCCATAAAAACATTCAATAAGTTTGTAAGTGTATGAATAATGTATAAATATAAATAAAGATAATATTATAATATATAATATAAAACACCGGTGTAATGATATGACAGTAACAGCATCCATTTTACATGTTACATGGTAGCATGTACATATATATATATATATATATATATTTGGGCACTGTACATTGCTGCATGATAGCAGCAATGTACATTATACTACACAATATAAACCTATGGGGCAATTAGTGAAAAGACCATATTAGTCCATCGCTGACGGGGATGTGTTTTGCGATGCTCAGATCTGTGTCAGTAAATCTTTTCCATGATGTCAGACATTTGTGGCAATGAAGAGGACATGGCCGACGAGCCGGGCGAAGTACACCACACAGCTGTTGTGTTTTTCATACATATTTAGTGCGGCATTAATTCGTAATGATACGAACCCAAAACATTAGGAAAAACGGGATCCACATGAAAAAAACTACCAGAGTTTCTCTGAGGAAACCATCCGAATCTGCATATGTCCATCATCAGGTCTTCATCTCATGTTTTATGCATTATTTATTCGCCTGCTCAGGTATTTGGATGGTCGCAGTTGCTGGTATTAGAGGGATCCGGGGACGGGCAGCGCAGGAATCCAGTGCTAATGATCCACTGGGAAAGGTATTTGATGAGGTCCCGCAAGCATGCAGCATCTGTTCTCAATGATAAGGCGACCCTGGGCTCCTGCTGGGGAAAACCCCCCAAAGCCTCCCCCAGTCACTGCTGTGGAGGCGGCGGGGGAGAAAAGTTCCCCAAGACTAATGCATGGAAATCTCTTCCACTCGCAACTGCTGGAGCTGCAGAAGCAAATAAAGTGAGGGGCTAAGAAGAGAGAGGAGAGGACCTTAATCCCACAATCCCTCTTTCCTCTTCACAGACTTTCCTGGCGTCTCTTTCCTTCCGTCCCTCTGCAGAGAAAGTTCCAGAAACAACAACAAGAGCAGAGGCAGGGGAAGCAGGAGCCCTTTATTTTGCAAACTAGGACAAAATGGTTTCAAAGGCAACATGTGTCTGCGTCGCACATCAGACACCGAGAACGCAGGCTGCGCTTGGCTTTCAGGTGTAATGCTGTAACATAGATGAAAATACAACCAAAGACCAAACAGCGGCGGTTCCATCGGTGCACAGCCCTCCAGAGCCGTCTGAAGTGTGCGCTCGGTTTCCAGGGATTTTTCTTTCGATGTGCCATTTAATATTTAGCGACCTCAGACAGATGCTCGCGCCTAATTGGCTGTTTCAGTGCACCGCAGGACTATTTTGAGTCGCTCGGATGTGTAGATTACGACTCGCTGCTTTTAGAAACACGTGGGCTCCGGCGCGACTACGCCGTCCCTACAGGAGGCGACAGGAACGTCGGGAACTTCAGCTACAAATCAACTGCAGTTGGAAGTTGGAACATCCTTTTCCACCAGCTGCTCTACAGGGGGCGAGCTTTCACAACATCCCGTTCCAAACTGGTTCCACTCCTCCACGCTCCTAAAAAATTCTTTCCACATGATTTTGGAGCATGTCCAGCCTCCTCGACTGCCGAAAGAGCAGACACTGGTGTTGGATGAGAGAACATCCACCTCATCAGCAAGTCCGTCCAGTTCCTCCTCATCAAACCGAACATGTTGCTTTGTGCACCGAGTTAATGTGATTATTAAATAAAATAGAGCCTAAACAAATTTTTTTATGTTTGGGTGGTGGATTCTCAGCACTGCAGTGACATGGACAGGGTGGTGGTGTTATCATGTGTTGCAACGGTGATTGAGGAAATGGTGATGGTGACGGTTGTGATGGTGGTGATGGAGGTGATGGTGGTGATGATGGTGGTGATGTAGGTGGTGATGGAGGTGCTGGTTGTGATTGAGGTGATAGAAATGGTGGTGACAGGGGTGATGGAGGTGATGGTGATGATGTAGGTGCTGACGGTTGTGATGGAGGTGATGGTTGGGTGGTGATGGTTGGGTGGTGATGGTGATGATGATGATGATGATTGAGGTGATGGTGATGATGATGATTGAGGTGGTGAGAGTTGTGATGGTTGTAATGGAGGCGATGGTGATGATGGAGGTGATGGTGATGATGGAGGTGGTGACAGTGGTGATGGAGGTGATGATGATGATGTAGGTGCTGACGGTTGTGATGGAGGTGATGGTTGGATGGTGATGGTGATGATGGAGGTGATGGTGATGATGATGATTGAGGTGGTGAGAGTTGTGATGGTTGTAATGGAGGCGATGGTGATGATGGAGGTGATGGTGATGGAGATGGTGACGGTTGTGATGGTGGTGTTGGAGGTGATATAGAAGTGTGTTAATTGCTTGTGAATGGCTGATCAGTGAGATGTCTGTAGTGTTTTTGTCTGTGGTGTTATGTTATGTGACGCTGACTGCTGCAATCAATCAACATCCAAATGAACATCTCCTTTAATACAGCGATCAGCCGCAGCAGCCGAGGTTTCATTATATTACCTATAAAACTGTCAAACCATGCCGACTGTCTGATATAATATTCTTACAGTCTTTCAAACGATGTGGAGGAGGATCATTATCATCACGTCCATACACTGCATGCATTAGAACCTTCACACACACACACACACACACACACACACACACACACACACACGAGAGCCAAGCGACACAAACAAAAGCTGCATCTTGTGCCAGCAGTGTTCGAGCCAAAGGGGGTTTTGGAGGCAACGTGTCTGGTCATTCGGCAGCTCACAGCATCCCCAGAATGCACTGTGCACAAGATGTCCTTATGGCCTCTGGCCTGACATGATGCCAATTATTTCTCAGCCCTCGGGTAACAGGAGGCAGAGGCTGAAAGCTCGTTTAAACCTACATTGCTCATTTCTGCCCCGCTGCAGTCCTGCACTGTGGGTTGGTATGGATGCAGCATGTATATCAGTCTAGCTTCCCTTATGCCTTGTAGGATGAATATATATCACATTATAGCTTCCCATAAGCATTGTAAGTATTACATTATAGGCTTCGTAATGCGATGTTTCCCTCCCGCCGCCTCGTCTGCATCGGTCCTTGGAAACTGACTGTGGGGTTCTGTAAGCAGCTGCGAGTGCAGGATGTGTGTTCTGTGTTTTCTGGACTCAGAACCAAACGAGCAGACCGGTTCCGTCCAACGAAATTTGGGAAAAACAGGCGAATGAGACGAAACGTCTCACGTTCGTAAAAATAAAACGGGTCGGTGCAGCGACTCCCAATGGATTCAAAGCTTCAACCCGAAGAGACATCATGAGGGTCCACATCTGATCTCATTCTGTAAAGCTGCTCTGCACTGTACACAGGTCTGCCATTTCCCCGAAGTCCATGAGATAATGGCGAGGTCTCCTTCCATCACTTGTCTCGCTTTCTGAACACTTTGTCACGAAGACATCAGGGCGTCAGGTGACGGGAGCGCTGGCTGCTCCAACCTCCTCTAATCAGACTGTCAGCACTCATCGGATCAGAACCGCATGCTTCTGTCTCGCATGCTGCCAGAGTCCTCAGAGTGACCGAGCAAGCGAGTGAGCGAGGGGAAGGAGGAAAGAGAGAGAGAGGTGTCTGTACAGGTTTAAGATGAACTGGATTAGGTTTTGACGTCAGGACGGTCCCGTCACGTTCTTATGTCTCTGTTCCGGGTTTAAATGATATTTGTATGAAATTTGTCCGAGAGGATCAATACAAAAATCCGTCCACGGTCGAGACCAAGGTGACGGGAAGACACTCAAGACAAGTGACATTTAAAAGCGTGATCACGCCGTTAGCACCGATCCAGGAAGACCAGGTGCTCGTCCACAGTGAGGCGACCCGCGACCCGCCAAAAATCTGAGTGGAACTTTTAAAACAGATTCCGCTCGACCTCCACGTCCGTTCTCATCACCCTCAGGTCCTCGTAGCGTTCAAAGCCTCAAAATCAACGGCAATAAATGAACGTTGTCCAAACTGGGCCATTATTGCAGCGTCAGCCATTTTTCTGGGTTGATCTGAGATTCCCGGCGCGTGCTTATGTTCATTATTTTTGCTTTTATGTTTGAATCTGTCAGCGCCATCGCCGCGCTGCCCTTTGGAAGACAAGAAGATCGATACAGGTGTGAAATGAAGAGGTTTGTGTTTCCCAGCTTCATCGTTACCACCGCTCTCTGATGGGTCGTTTCTGTAACCCACTGAAGATCGGTTCTCAACTGCATTACTACAGAACCTGAAATAAAATGGATGGATGGATGAATGAGCAGGTGTGTGGGTTGGTGGATAGGTATCTGTAAGGATGGAGGAAATGGTTATATGAGTGGGCAGGGGTTGGGATTGGTGGTTGGTTAGAGTTGGGTTGGGTGGATTAGGTGAGCGTTTGTGGATAGACGGGTTGGGTTGTTTGAGGTAGGGTTTGGGTAGGTTGGGTTGTTTGAGGTAGGGTTTGGGTGGGTTGGGTTGTTTGAGGTAGGGTTTGGGTGGGTTGGGTTGTTTGAGGTAGGGTTTGGGTAGGTTGGGTTGTTTGAGGTAGGGTTTGGGTAGGTTGGGTGGGTTGGGTTGTTTGAGGTAGGGTTTGGGTAGGTTGGGTGGGTTGGGTTGTTTGAGGTAGGGTTTGGGTAGGTTGGGTGGGTTGGGTTGTTTGAGGTAGGGTTTGGGTGGGTTGGGTTGTTTGAGGTAGGGTTTGGGTGGGTTGGGTTGTTTGAGGTAGGGTTTGGGTAGGTTGGGTTGTTTGAGGTAGGGTTTGGGTAGGTTGGGTGGGTTGGGTTGTTTGAGGTAGGGTGACCTCCTATTCCAGCAAATTGGAGCAATTCATTCACCTGGAACATTCACCTGATTAATTAATTAAAAAATACAGACAGAACATCACCTCCCTCCACCTCTCTCTCTCTCTGTCTCTCTCTCTCTCTCTCTCTCTCTCACCCTCCTCCAGCTGTCTGTCTCTCCATCATCTGTCTCTCTGTCTTTCTTTGTTTTTTCAGAGTCAACACTCTGAGTAATCGAAGCCTGAACGTAGAGTGAGTTTAAATTAATTAGATGTGGGACGAAGGACATGTGGGAGAAAGTAAACAGCGGGGGGACGAACCGAGGGGACGAACTGAGGGGGCACTATAGGGATACAGTAATCGAAAATGATTCAGCCTAAGGTCCAGTATGTTCATATGAATGTGAGTGTGTTTGTAATCACTATTTCAGGAACATGAACACACACACACACACACACACACACACACACACACACACACTGTTCAAGGACAAACTCTCTTCCTCGTCCTCTGGTAATTTCTCACGTATTCAGAGAGGACATGAGGGTGTGGGGGGGGGGGGTGATGAGCTGATCATTAAAACATGGCCATCTGTTGAACCCCGTCCTCGCGCGTTCTCACCTTTCGGTTCTGGTGATCCGGCTGAGCGTTAATTGATTACCCACTGATGCTGAAATGGCCAGAAAGGTCAGACTCTGACACCCGGGATAGGACGCAGAGCAGGGATGGCCGAAAGGTCGCGAGCCTACTACGTCCGAGAGAGGAAACCGCTGAGGAGGAGAACTTCTGTTCATAGATAGAACCAGGAGATTAATGAGATTTAATCTGTTCTCCTATGAAATCAACTTGGTTTTACAAAACGGCTTCCAGTCAAGATGAGCTTTTAACAGAAACATGTCGAATAAACAGCGGGGCCAAAGGGCCAAAGGGCCAAAGGGCCAATGGGAAAGGATACATTTCGAACCCTCAACACACCAACCACAGAGCTGCTGCACACACCACCCCCCTTCAAATTTAAAGTCCACATTTATTTAATATCAGATGCACCAGCCGTTATTCTGTTGCTCATCCAGAAGAATAAAAATCAATATTAATTTATAAAAATATTGCTTACAGAAGGTTATTATTTACATTTTTTGGGACACATTGGGAACGTTCCCAGAAACCATGAGACAAAGTGTCCTATTGAAACGTAATGTTTCGAACATCAAGTCATTTCAATACAGAGGTTCTGACGAGCTGCATCAACCCAGGACACGACTCGAACCCAGGACACGATTCGAACCCAGGACACGACTCGAACCCAGGACACGACTCGAACCCAGGACACGACTCGAACCCAGGACACGATTCAAACCCAGGACACGATTCGCGTGGGGCCCAATTCTCACACTGACATTGTTTGTTCAACTTAAAAAAAAGCACAAACTTAGAGTCCACCTCCACCCTCAACTTTTCACCCTACACCACCACCCTTCAACTCCACCTCCATCCCTACCCTTTAACTCCACCTTCACCCTCCATCCCTACCCTTTA
>JAFMOD010000206.1:158471-235426 GCA_019802435.1 Corydoras maculifer
ACAATAAAGACTTCTTCATTACGCTTCGGTTACAACAGATTCAGGTTCAGCACTCAGTTCGGCGAGACCTCGGTGACTCGGTTCCCGTCGCGTTCACAGTTCAGTTCTGCATTTATTGATTTCATTGAAATTAAATTAGAACCTCCGTATTAATTTATTAATCAGAATCGATCTGAGATTTGAGCTACAACAATTTAAACCTCTAAAAAAATGTATTACAAACATAAAAGATGAGAATAATCCACTAAACTAAACATGTCCTGCCACCATCATCCTGCAGGGGGAGCACCGTCTGATCACTGAAGGAGGATTAGATTCTCTGATTCTAAGTCTATAAGGTGGAACAGTGAGGTGGATGTGTTTTATCCAGTGTGCAGTGAGTGGATACAGGCTTTAAACACACTCACACACCTGCACCACCATGTCAGCATCACTGCAGTACTGACAACCATCCACCACCCTAATGACACCTGCACCATCCACAGTCCCGATCATCAGAGAACAGAGTAAAGAGAGCGTACGGAGTCTGTAGAGAACAGAACTATAGTTATAGAACCACAAAGTCCATCTGTAGTGTGTATAATGCGGTAGATCATTAACGTGCAGCTGTGAATCGTGTGTGTGTGTGTGTGTGTGTGTGTGTGTGTGTGTATAAAATGGATTATTATTTAGGGATAAAGTGAAGATTGGTAAACTTTACTCTGCCATGTTAGCAGAAAGGTAAAGAGGGTGGGGGTGTGTGTGTGGGGGGGGTGGAGAAACAAAAGACTGTAGAGAACTGAAGGAGTAAAAAGGCGATGGATGAAATCCGCTGACTCGTCGACAGCCACAATCTGCGGACACTGCCGGCCTGTCAGCGCCTCTCTGAGGTCTGGTATTATTCTGTATTTGCGTTTATTCCTCGCAGCTCCTGTCTAAGCACTTTTCCCTCGTTGAATATGCTTCATCAGGCCTGTGGTCAGTGGGGCCGACCTGTCAGGAGACTCTTTTATCTTGCGAGCGCTAAAATAAAAGCCATTTTCCTTCACAGCTTGAATTGGGATGCCGCAGCCCATCGCTGCAGTGCGACAGTTTGGGGAGCGGGACGTCAGACACGTCAGATCAGAAAGACTCGGATCATTAAGGACCCGAAATACAAACACGAAATACAAACAGGTCACAGGGTCAGAGCTGCAGAAGTTCATCTGCGTTCTGAAAACCTCTCTGTGGTTTGAGCTCAGTGTCAACAGGATTCCATCCATCCATCATCTTACGCTTTCTCCTCTAGTAGGGTCGTAGGGGGGGTTCCCCATGACCATCCAGGGGAGAACGTTTCGGGAACTGGGCAGATACACCCAGGACAGGACGCCAATCTATCACTGGGCACACACTCACACACATACACACAAACACGCAATTTTTGGACTGTGGGAGGAAACCGGAGAACCCGGAGGAAACCCATGCAGACGGGGAGAACATGGAAAATCCACCCAGATTGGGATTTGAACCGGGAATCTGATGTGGATTTGATTTTCCAACTTTTATTTTATCTTTACTTGGGATTTTTAAGACATTTTACAAAACAAAGTTTTTAGATTAAAAATTAGTTAAAAGTCTAAAACCAGAAACTGTATTTGCGGTCCTCTGCTTATGACGTGATAAACTAACAAAGCAACGGTTCGTCTGTAATCCACACGATCATCTGATAAACGCTGTGCTTCAGAGCGAGTGCTATCTATTGATCTGTCTAACCTTTATTATAACACTGCTTAATACAGACCGGCAGCATCCACTCTAAAGGTCACTCTCCATTCACGACACTTTTAAATGTATGTATTCAGAACACTACGCGGTACTTAAGAGGAACTAAAACGGTTCTCTGTGTGCTTTGCTCAGTGAAGAATCGCAGGTGTAGTGCATTCAGGACAGAACCGTGGACAGGAGGGAGAACTGAAGAGAAATGTGGGAGAAGATGCTGGAACTTGGAAAGCTGCGTGAGGAATATCGAGATTCAATTTTCTTGAACTATTTAGTGGTTCCTTTCAGTGGAAGGGCTGCATGCAGAATCCTTTTAGCCCCGCTCACCAGCATTACCTGTCATGAATGCCCCCTCTGTTCTCTCAGACTCTGAGTGCATTTTAAAATCCTCTGCTGCTCAGTGGAAAGAAAAGCAAAGGCCTGCCTTCTGCTGCTGGTCTGAGTCGGAGGTCTGATGGTCAGCTTCACACTCCAGCCTTCTTTGTACCATATATATATATATATATATATATAATTTTAGAAGTCACCACAAAGGAGAAGGACTTGTGTTTACTGCACCTGGAATCGAACCCAGGACCATCTATCTCTAACTGCTGCATCACTATGATACTGTGATGCACTATATATATGTATATATAAACAGCAGGTCATTTTGCAGAAAGATTTTAAAAGGGCAGCAAGGCAGCCAAATGTTTAAACCCACTATCTCTCTGATCCAGGTTTGAATTCCGATCTGGGTGGAGTTTGCATGTTCTCCCCGTGTCCATGTGGGTTCCTCCATGTTCTCGGCTTTTCTCTCACAGTTCAACGACTTTTATTCAACGTAAGTTGACTGCTCCAAATTCCCCCTATATAGTGTGCGTGTGTCCTGGATATATATATATATATATATATATATATATATATATATATATATATATATATATATATATATATCCTTTCATTAATTATCTCCCGCTTTATCCTCTATTAGGGTCGTGGTGGGGTTCCCCATGCCCATCCAGGGGAAAACGTGTCGGGCGCTGGGCAGATAGACCCAGGACAGGGCGCCAATCCATTGCTGTGCACACACTCACTCACACAGACACACACTATATGGGGCAATTTTGAGAATTCAATTGACTTGATCCATGTTTTTGGACTGTGGGATAAAACCGGAGAACCCGGAGGAAACCCACGCAGACACGGGGAGAACATGGAAACTCCACCCAGATGGGGATTCGAACCGGGAATCCCTAGCGCTGAGAGGCGAACGTGCTAACCACTAAGCCACCGTGCCGCTATATATATATATATATATATATATATATATATATATATATATATATATATATTAACTATAATCAGCTGAATGTTTTCAATAGACTGTGTGAGTTTAGCGATAATTCCCTCCCCTGATTGCTGAGTTCAATTATATTTCCTTTGCAGAATGCAGCAGTTTAAACTTAAATGTCAAGTTCTTTTTAAGATTGAAGCAGGTGTACGAGAAAAAGAGAGCGAGAGAGAGAGAGAGACACACACAGAGAGAGAGAGAGAGACACACAGAGAGAGAGAGAGATGTGGCTGATGCTCTGAATGGTTTTATAGAGATGTGCACAAATAGACTGCAAGAAAAAGGAAACTACGTAGTTTGTGAACCATGTGAGCCATGAGAGAGGATTTCATATATCTGTGTAACACACACACACACACACACACACACACACACACACACACACACACACACACACACACACGTTTCATAAGGAATGATGGCGTATAATTATTCCTTCAATGACCGACCACGTGTTTATCAGAATGTTAATGTTCCCATAATAACAGGCTCCGCCACGCTGCCGAGAATGTCAAGCCTGTCCAGCTGTCAATCAAAGCCGGAAATAGCACGGAAATAAGCATGCGCCGCCGTCGCGCTAACTGACAGACAGCGCCCGCCGCAGCCCTCAAGCTGAAAGAAATAAGGCCTGCACTCCGAATTATTCCACCCAAAAAGGAGAGGAGGACGAAATGGGGGTCACCACACAGCGCGGGGGAACGAGGGGCTGCTGGAGATTCGTATGAAAAAGACAGTACAAAAAAATACGAAATAAAATGAAAAAACAACATGAACAGTTGGTGGAACTCGTGAAAGCCAAGACAGAAGAAACTTCTGAGTTCTGATGATGACAGGTGGGGCCAGTAGGCGGAGCTCAACCACACCCCCCATTGGACACACCCCTCATTCACTAAACTCAGGTGGAGCATTCAGTCTCATTGTATACAACCCAGACCTGGTGCACAGAACCAGGTCCATGCAACGACTGAACACGACCCCGACCTCAACCTCAACCTCTTTAGACATATTTGGTATGAACTAGATTGGTGATTGCTAGACAAGTCCCCTCATCCGACATCAGCATGTGACCTCACAATGCACCCTCCCAACAAACCCTCACTGGATGACTCTTCCTGGTCAAACCAGGTCAAAACACCTTGGATTCAAACCCAAGAACCTTTCGTACAATCAAGGCTTCCCCACAATTTAACGTTCCTTGGTCAACCCAACGGACCCTGACTGAATATGGGGTTAAATAGAACATTCTTATCGAACAGAACACATTTTTAGCGACTGATCAAACCCCAGCATCGGAAACTTTAACAGATTAAAGGAAGATTCTGCACGAGCTCCCGTCTGAGCCTCTCGCCGAGCGGCTCGGCTCGTGTGGTCTGGCCTGTCTTTGCCTGCAGACTTGATAAGTGGCTCTAATCAGACGTGGCCCGGCAGGTCTTATCTCCTCCGTCTTAATAAAAGATAGAAGCTGATTATCCCGTTCATGCTGCAGATTAATTCAAAAGCGGATCTCCAGCTGGGACTGAGCCAGGCGGCACGAAGATGTCTGACTGTTTAACCCTTTAACCGACGCTCTCCTTAGATCTGCACAGAACCCTGAGAGCTACAAGAGGAAGGACGAGGACTGCCTGCAAACTTACCCACACAACTTACCCCCACACCTGCCTGGCTCTTATAACCTTTTACCAAAATCCTGGTGCAGTACATTTACATTTGGTTATTTTTGCAGATGATTTTATCCAAAGCGACTCACAGCTACCTCAACCTGGTTGGAATCGGAACACAGGGTTAATACAGCACCATGAAGCAATCAGGGTTAAGGCTCTTGCTCAGTGGGCCTTGGATTTGAACCCACAACCTTCAGAATAATAGTTCAACACCTGAACCGCTGAGCTAGCTCACCCTGCTTTAGAATATTAAATCCATAATGGTTCAGGGCGGCACGGTGGCTTAGTGTTTAGAACCTTCTCCTTTCAGCACCAGGGATTCCCGGTTCGAATCCCCATCTGGGTGAGTTTCCATGTTCTCCGCGTGTCTGCGTGGGTTTCCTCCGGGTTCTCCGGTTTCCTTTCACAAGTCAATTGAGTTTTCCAAATTGCCCCATATAGAGTGTGTATGCGTGCGTGTCTGTGTGAGTAAGTGTGTGCCCAGTGATAGATTGGCGTCCTGTCCTGGGTGTATCTGCCCAGCACCCGAAACGTTCTCCCTTGGAATGAATGAATGAATATTGGTTTAGAACCTTTATAGTTTGATCCAATCGGGGCTTCTGGGACCCATTGTGCTGAACAGACTTTGGGGGTAAACTGGCACCTTAAATTCACATGACATGAATTCTATAAGGAAACCCAGACAGACATGGGGAGAACATACCAACCATTATGTCCTTGCCCTCCTCTTGTCTGTGGTAGGTTCAGCATCAGAGCAGATGATCAGCTTCCATCCTGCTGCATTTTAAGACGTTTCTGATAAGAAGCCAATATTATTCATTCATTCATTCATTATCTCCCGCTTATCCTCTATTAGGGTCGTGGTGGGTTTCCCCATGCCCATCCAGGGGAGAACATCTCAGGCGCTGGGCAGATAGACCCAGGACAGGGCGCCAATCCATCGCTGGCCACACACTCACTCACACAGACACATTCTATATGGGGCAATTTGGAGAATTCAATTGACTTGATCCATGTTTTTGGACTGTGGGAGGAAACCGGAGAACCTGGAGGAAACCCAGGCAGACACGGGGAGAACATGGAAACTCCACCCAGATGGGGATTCGAACCGGGAATCCCTAGTGCTGAGAGGCGAACGTGCTAACCACTAAGCCACCGCGCCGCCATAAGAAGCCAATATGATCCGGAAAAATGTTGCATGAAACTAAAAAGATTTATTTCTCTCAAGAGCCAAAAGTGGAACCATGAACATGTCTGCAGTCAAACCAGGAACCTTCTGATCTGTAGTTGGGTACCATAAACCACTGACCCACCGCCGCCCGGTGTTCCCTTTACTTCCTCTTAACAATTTCACCTCGACATAAAGAAATAAAGCAATGATTAGAGATCGGTTATTGTATTTGGCTCGTGGGAACCGTTCTGCTGAGCTGCTACGCTTCAGTTTGGTTTTTTTTTTTGTTTTGTTTTGTTTTTTTTAGATGAATGATGTATCGCAGCTTCTTGCACGTGGACTGAAGACATTTTCCTCTCACAGGACACACATGTCTTTCGTTTAGGCAGAACCCAGACTTCGGGCATGTAATACGGTGCGTGAATAAGATATACGCATAACTGTGCCAATGCATTCGCAGCCGCCTACACGCTCGCACAGAGGGATGCACATATAATGGAAGTCACTTATAAAGAGGGATGAGACGCTTTTGTCATAAGCCTTGTCTACATTTTCCATGCCAAATTTTCCATGAATCACATTTCTTTTCTTGACTTTTCGCTGCCCCCCCCCCCCCCCCGAGCCTCACAAAGGCTCCACTAATAGTACAAGGCTCCTTTCACTGCCCACTCTTTGAAATGAGAAAGGCATGTTCTGTCCTTTTTTATTTGAGGCATAAAATAGGTCCAGGATAAAGTCCAGGGAACCGCGGATGACCTTTCCACCAAACAGATGTGTCATGGTTTAAGGTGGTCGATTGAGACGGAAAAGTCAGCGCAGACCGAGGGGTGCAGTCTCAGTAAAGAGACATTTTAATAGAGCAGCAGACACGGACGACGGCAGAATTTGGGGTGTTGCTTCATTTTTTCTGACCATAACAATGACAGAGGTGTACAGAAGGACAGCATCGTTGCATCAGAAGACAGAATCTGTTATTCGTCCCAGCACTCACCTGCACTGTGTGTTTTGTATTAATGTTACACGGACGACTTCATCACTTAGTTAAAGGTTAAAGGGGGGACATTGTGTCTTGCTGGATAAAATGCAGGACTGCTGAGTAAAAGGGATGCAGGTGGGGTGGCCTGAAGGGTTTTTTAGATTGCATGTATTTTGTGCCCTCAGCGTATTCTCCAAGTGGCCTGGTGGAGCAGCAGGAAGCAACGGGGTCACAGCACAAAGATCCTGGCTGTGGAATTGGCATGTTCTCCTGGTGTCTTAATGAATTGTGAACTGAAGACCAGGGTCTTAAAGTTGAGCTAAATATATCAGGTGGAATTAAAGTCACTAATGTGTCTCATTATGTGAATGTGTCGTGTTATTCTTGGTCTGCTTTGGGACGGAATGGTGAGCTGTCCGAGGTTCTGCAATGCTCCATATGCTGCCTTAATGACCCAAATTAAAATAACAGGACAAACCTAATGTATGAATAATTATTCTTTCATCCATTTATCCATTATCTTTCTCTTTATCCTCTATTAGGGTCGCGGGGGGTTCCCCATGCCCATCTAGGGGAAAACGTCTCGGGCGCTGGGCAGATACACCCAGGACAGGACGCCCATCTATCGCTGGGCACACACTCACTCACACAGACACACTCTCTATGGGGCAATTTGGAGAATTCAATTGACCTTGATCCATGTTTTTGGACTGTAGGAGGTAACCGGAGAACTCGGAGGAAACCCCCGCGGACACAGGGAGAACATGGAAACTCCACCCAGATTGGGATTTAAACCGGGAATCCCTAGTGCTGAGAGGAGAACATACTAAACCACTAAGCCACTGTGCCGCCCCAAATGAATATATGAAAATGAATATTCAGTTCCTTAATGAAATGAATTTTATGAACCCTGGAAGTCAGACCATCAGAACCATCAGAACCCCATCAAAGCTGACAGAGTTTACTGCTGTTAAATAAGTCTGTGAGGGTTTTTTTATTTTCACAAACAGCTCAAAACTTTTTTCTCTGCACTCAAAACGTCCAGTTGTATTCGTCTCTCAGAACGCAGATCGAGTTTGGTGTTCGGCGGCGGCAGTTCCAAGACAGAGCATGATGGAGAGAGTCAGTCTCCGTATATCAGTGATCTGTGAGCTGCTCGCTTCCCTTTGTCGCATTGCAATTTTTACAACTGCAAGCGACTGAGACGTAAAAAAACCTTCAACTTTCATTTATTTATTTTATTTTTTTATTTAAGGTTCCGGACGTAAAAAAGGGATATGGTCGAACGCTCCGACCGCGTGCCTCTGGAATCGGGGCAATGAGTTTAATCAGGATTGATACCAGCACAGGTTTCACTAAATTAATCCACAGCCTGTGGAGGAGGGCGCGGACACGCCCACCCTAATAATGCAGCTGAATAGGGTTAACCAAGCACAGAGGCCTTACAGTAATCGATTTCTAATTTCATGGCACCTGCCTCAGACAAATGTGTGCAGAAAATTGTCAGAGTGAATAAAAAAGTGTGCTGGGGGGGCGGGGCAGAGGGGGGGTAAGTATTTTCAGCTATAAGGCAGATGATGAATGACGAACGTTGATGAATCAGCCAGTGAGTTCTGGAGCTCGGACAGAGGGAACACTATTTTTTGTGCAGGCCACATGAAGCACCATGATTCACTCACACTCACACACACACACACACACACACACACACACACACACACACACACACACCCCCCCCCCCCCCCCCCCCCCCCCCCCCCCCCCCCCCCCCCCCCCCCCCCCCCCCCCCCCCCCCCCCCCCCCCCCCCCCCCCCCCCCCCCCCCCCCCCCAGCTGACATGCCGGCTGCGACGCGACGTCAGTGTTAATGCACAGGAAGACGAGATCGTTTTAATCAGCGGCATAAAGGAACCGAAAGGTTCCAATTCGGAAGATTTATTAACGGTGTGTGTGGATGGTTCCGCAGCCTGATATGAGATTGGAGGGTAAGTATGAACTCCTTCATCTTGACCTTTAAACACACACACACACACACACACACACACACACACACACACACACACATACTCACACACTAATAATATTTCCAATCATTTTCTCAGTCCAGCAAAAGCAATTGGCATCTTAATTAAGACCTGCAGTTAAGCGCCATTGAGTCCGCCGCACGTTCCCCTCGTATCCAGGCAGGACGTCCCCGCGTCCCCTGCATATTAACGAACGGGTCGCCTGCAGACTTCAGTTCATCGGCTTCATTTATTAAAACCGAAGGCCGCGAGGAGCTGGTCTACAAAACGTCTTCGGTACGTTCTCTGCAAAGCGCCTCGGGTTCTGTGAGGAAACAGAGTCTGGAGCTCCCAGCTCTCCGGGAATGACGTATTGACCTGATTATTTCGAGCTGCTTGATGAAGGCTGATGAGCCTGTTTAACACAATTAATTATAATGGAGAGCAAACTGCTCACCTGCTAATTAAATATGCAGCGCAGAGTCGTACAGCGTGCAGTTCGTGGTGAAGGAGCTTGTTCGAGAACCCAGCAGCAGCAGACTGGAGGTGATCAGTGATGGGATTACAATCATCAACATTCTAATCCATAATCCAGCATCTCAGTCACATCTGCTCAAGGCCTGGAAGTCTTTTATGAAAAGTCCTTCAGATTTTTTTATATTGGATACTAACATCCATCCATCCATCCATTATCTTCCTCTATTAGGGTCGGGGGGGGGGAGAAAGTTTTGGGCGCTGGACAGATACACCCAGGACAGGACGCCAAACTATCGCTGGGCACACACTCACTCACACAGACACACTCAATATGGGGCAATTTGGAGAATACAATTGACCTTGATCCAAGTTTTTGGACTGTGGGAGGAAACCGGAGAACCCGGAGGAAACTCCCACGGACACAG
Source organism: Corydoras maculifer (assembly GCA_019802435.1). Classification (NCBI taxonomy): domain Eukaryota; kingdom Metazoa; phylum Chordata; class Actinopteri; order Siluriformes; family Callichthyidae; genus Corydoras; species Corydoras maculifer. The sequence continues at coordinate 168,254 of JAFMOD010000206.1, forward strand.
GGAGAACATGGAAACTCCACCCAGATTGGGATTCAAACCGGGAATCCCTAGTGCTGAGAGGAGAACATACTAAACCACTAAGCCACTGTGCAAGGAGGAAACCCACACAAGGAGAGCATGGAAACTCCAGAGACGAATGTGCTAACCACTAAGCCACTGTGCCACTTATCTGAGGACCCACAGGGCGGTAACACATTCACACTCACATTCGGACAGATGAAGTACCTGAGTAAACGCTAGGGGGAACTAAGATCTCCTGGAGGAATCCACACAAACACAGAGAGAACATGCCAACTCCTTGGAGAAGCCATCCTACCCACACCTGGGAATTGAACCTCCATGCAGGGTGAGGCGGGGGCCACCCTGTGGGCTTACATTACATTACAGCAGGTTATTCTGCAGATTTGTAAGAATCCCAACCTAAAGGTGGAGCTCTGAGCATCTGAGGAGCAACGAGGGTCGAGGCCCTTGCTCAAGGGACCACTTTGGCTTTCTGGTGACCTCTGAGTTCAAAGCCCCGACCATCAGACTGATGACTTAATATCCTCACCACGTAGCTAGCATGCCTATACGATCTAATTCCTCAGATTAGTTCATTCCGATCTACATCATGACGGCTGACGGCGTCACGGCCCTCAGCAGGTGCTCACAAACTAACAGACGTAACGAAGTCATTAGACAGGATGTACTCTAACGGTCATTATCTGTGAGAGTCTGCTGGGTCAGGCGTGATGTGGGTTATAAAGCTCCTCCGGTATTCCACAGACACTTCACATAATACCACCTCAGCTCAGAATCTGCTGAGGGTCATTACCCGCCTGTTATTCCACTTTCCAGTGCACTCGCATATGCTCTGCTTAAGGACAATGAAGTCATCAAAACACATCGCCCCTCTCGCTTCCCGTCACCGGTGCCCAGCCACTTCAGCAGCCCGTGACCTCTACATCATATATTTCACATCCTAAATGTGACTCTGTTTGTTTGTATTCAGTTGTGCTCATTAGAACCAAAATTCGTATTCTTCAGTTCTTGGCAGAGGCCACTGAGAAATGTGGGTCGGGATGGAGGCCGAGACGGAGCTTATCTTCATAAACACCGAGACGATGACGGGGGGAAAACTCTGAACAAAGAGCCAATCTATTTGCTTATCCATTATTCACACCTAGGGCACCTGGAGTAGTTTAATAGCACTTTTCTGAAAGTAAGTGTGTATCCCTGGAGAATCTCAGGAGCGGTGCAACACCAACACAAACTGCGGGGTTACTGTGCAATTCTTAAATCCAAATACTATCCGATGATATTTTTAGAAGTCTGAAGTCGAGGGCCAAGCAAATTGTTAGTATCAGGGCAGGGATAGGATCGAAACAGTTTGGCTGCTTCCAGCTATCAGGGCCAGAATTGCTCTTCAAGACCCAATAAGCATGGCCGTCTTTTGATGACGATCCAAACACATTGGCTGTCTAAGGCCTAGGGTTTAAGTAACCGAACCCTATGAGGGCAGGGGTAGTGGAACCATAACTGTGTTAGGCCAGGGATCCAAACAGCTTGTGGATCTTAAGCCAAACACACAAGCAACGTGGGTCCACACAGCTTGGATTCCTTGAGCCAAGGTTGGAATCAGGGCCAGAGTATAAGTACCATGGGGCCAAGAAGGTGGTTTATTTACAAACAAGAATCAAAGCTGCCTCACTGTACGGGTTCCTCTAACCAACAACCCTTCTAACCTTTGAATGAATGTCCAAACCTTCCTCATTGAGCTACTGGTGCCATCATCTATGACACTAACTCATCCAGGTCGTCCATAGCACCGCTGAAATTTCTTTCTGGAAAAGGTATTGTGCACTCAAACATCTACTTCACCAATACGTCCTCCCAAATCATCTAACAAGTAAACGAGGAGAGTTCAAACAAGGACGATCAGTAGTTCCTTCTAGATGTTTTCCAGCTGTAAACAGTTTCAGCATAATTGCAGCGCCGGGATGAAAGAGTGCATTGAGATGAGGACTGGCTCGGCAGTCTAAGCTCCCCTCTTTCATCCCCCGATTCAGATGCTTCCCCAACGGTGCCGTTAAGACCTCTTTACATCGCTGAGCTGATTGGTCTCTTCTCCAGCTCTGGTCTGAATCAGAATTTCCTGAAAGCTGAACTCCTCGAAAATCCCTTAAAACAGCAAACCGGAGAACATGGACGGGGCGCTGATGATTGAAAGTCCTTTGTTGTTCTCAGAAGGTCTCCGCCAGTCGCACCCCTCCCTCTGATTCCTGTTTACTGTTATTCCTGGTGTGTAGCTAATCTCACCGTATTCATTTCGCTCAAACTTCCATCCGCTTACGAAACTCCAAAGTCATTTCGGCGGTTGGTGAACAGAAGGCTGCGATGAGCATTACGATCAGTTCCACTCGCTTTTACTCTCTCACCCACTTAATGCCTCCCCTGGCATCAGCATTAGGTATAAGCACCTAAAATAATTCATTTAGGCCAGACATATTATCACTTAAATGCATGCCCTCTTCCTACCCCAGGGTGCAAAAGCCAAAAAGGCAACCATTAGGCACTTGGCTAGCCATCGCGAAGCCTGAACCAAGGAACATAAAACAATTAAGTGAGAATGAAGAAGGAATTGAATGAAGGCCAAGGCCGCGGCATCTTACAGCCGGGAGATGTTTCCACCTCTGGCTTAATCTCTGCGATGTCATCATTCTGTCAGCTTCGGTAACAGCAACTCTAACCTTTCATGTGACATCTCCAGCGTTCTGCCTCCTCCTCGTTACTTGGACTTTTAGGCGACATGTCTATGAACAGACTGAGGTTCGCTTCTAAGACTCCATGCCTTAGCTGTTGCATGGAAAAGCTCGATTCATTAAAAGCCCCACATGAAATCCAATCCATGGATTCATTATCTTCAGCTTTACCCTCTACTAGTGTCGTGGGGTTCTCCATGTCCATCCAGGGGAGAACGTTTCGGGCGCTGGGCAGATACACCCAGGACAGAACGCCAATCCATCACTGGACACACACTCACTCACACAGTTTGGAGAATTCAAATGACCTTGATCCATGTTTTTGGACTGAGGAAGACCCAAAGGGAAACCCACCCAGACACGGGGAGAACATGGAAACTCCACCCAGATTGGGATTTGAACCAGGAATCCCCAGCGCTGAGAGGAGAATGGGCTAAACTACTAAGCCACCGTGCCCCACCTGAAATCTTCAGCTCTAAATAAAGCAGGACCCAAAAAGAGCTCTGCGGTAATGTAGGACACTGTCCAGGTCCGCTGGGTTCTAATAAACAGTGAGCTAAACATGGTTCACAGTATTAATAAAACAACTAATAACAATAATCAAAGCCCAGACGCTCGGACCTGCCTCTGAATAATTGTTCAGACGGTCTGAATACAGCCGGGACGGAGACACGCAACAGACATCGTATAATAAACACCGTGTTCCTCACTTCGCTTCGTGAATGACTTCATTACCGTCTGCAGTTAGAAATAAATAGCCTTATTTTCCCTCCATTTTTCGGAGCTGCACTTCTTCTGGAAGGAGGTTCCACTGTTCCACTTCAGTCAAAGCAACAGCACTGAGTGATTATACTTTGGATCCCAAATTCTGGCTTCTGTGTATGTGAACTAACAGCTAATGCTGTTAGTTCCGAGTTAGGACCAGTGTTCACTCATGTACCACATGCAAAAAAAAATTTTCCAAATTGCCCCATATAGAGTGAGTGTCCAGTGATAGATTGGCGCCCTGTCCTGGGTGTATCTGCCCAGCGCCTGAGAACCTAGTAGAACCTAGTAGAGGATAAAGCGTAAGATAATGGATGGATGGATGCATGGATGGAGTAATCGGTTTATAATGCTCATCCTGAGTCACAAAGGGTTGAAGCCTATCCCAGAAACATTGGGCTCAAAGTGAAGATCACCTTTAATACGATGGTGGTTCCAACACATGCATTCTCATTCTAATGAAACATTCCGACCCGTTCGCTTCTGTTCTGCTGGGATTTATGAGACCAACCCAGACAAGAGGAACATCCAAAAAAGCTCCTGACAAACAGTGACCAGACCCGAGGACCCGAGCAGAACTCTGAATGTGTGCGGTGATCGTGGTACCCACGGCTTTGTACACACTGATGTAAGACACAACAAATAAAGAACTTTTATTTTAGTAATACCTTGAACGTTTCTATAGAGCCCCACCGCTACTCCTAAAGTGACAACGGCGTCCCAAAGAGGCTCCGAAAGTTTCGCACGGCGTCCTTTAAAACTCCCAGCATGTGCGAGAAAACCGGGGAAGGTGAGGATTTAACACGAATCAGAATAAACCCAAAACGATCTGAACGTCAGCTTTATTTAAAACAACGCAGAGCGCGCGAGTGTGCCGGTTCTCTGTAGGTGATCGCTAATGAGGTGATAACGCCTGTGAAAGTAAAGAGATGTACATGAGGGGGTTCTTGGATTATTTTCTCGCTGCGTCTCGTTCCCGGTGGGATAACAAAGTGCAAAAACACCGGCGTAGCGAATCAGAAACGCTCCTGTATGGGGCCTTTCAGAACCGAATGCTCTCATGTTTGTAAACCAGGGTATGGGGGTGGGGGGGTTCTGGAAAATGGGCTGCCAGTTAAAGAGATTTCTGATTGAATGTTTACAAAGCAAAAAAAAAAAAAGGTTTATTATCAGTTAGAACTTTGCTCTTAACCTCAGTTACCGTAATTACAGAACAAACCAAAAGGTAGAGATTAACGGTGATCGATTAAATCTGGGGTTCATATGCGTTCATAAGCTCAGAGCTCAGGGGTCTAATCTGAAAAACCCGTGTCGTCAGAACACGTTCTGAATCTTAACACAGATGCAGAACAATCAGGTTTACTGTCTTAAACTAAAGAAGCTTGCACCCTTCAGGAAAAGTATTTTGGGTTTAAGATGTTATCCATTGCCCAGCGATGGATTGGCGCCGTGTCCTGGGTCTATCTGCCCAGCGCCTGAGACGTTCTCCCCTGGATGGGCATGAGGAACCCCACCGCAACCCTAATAGAGGATAAGCGGGAGATAATGAATGAATGAATATTATCCATTGGTACCTTAAACCAAAGGTCCAAGAATGTTCCTTTTCTTCGGCCAACGGTACAAAGCACCCTCCCACGACAGGTTCTTTAACCAACATCCATCTGTTAACAATCTAAAAGCCCTTTTACGAAGCCAGCGGTCCACAGATCCACACTGCCATCAATCCGATTGGTAAATACAGGTCACCTGATCTCTACACAATCTGTACATGGCTGTCCTATACTGTCGATGCCGCCCAGCCGCTCAAGGAGGATGAGTTCCCCACTGAGCCTCGGTCCTCACAAGGTTTCTTCTTTAAAATGACAACACAACAGGGAGTTTTTTTCTTGCCACTGTCGCTTCGGCTTGCTCTTTGGGGGTTTAAAGGCTTTTAACTCTGTAAAGCTGCATCATGACGATGTACTATTATAAAAAAGATCTCTATAAATAAATTACTTGAACCTGACACTTCCATCTGTAAATAAATGAACAAATGGAATCTATAGATTTATAGTTAATGTCTTCAACATAAAAGATCAGATGGATCTTCAATGGATGGAGGTTTTATAAAATGACTTTTTGTTCTATTTTCTCAGATATCAGTCTCGCACTCTTGACTCTTACCTTGTAGTCACCCGTTCCAGCTCCTGGTCTGTCGTTATTGCCAGGTCAGTTGGGACCGGTCACTGACCTTATACACGGTCACACTCTTACTTCTATAAATGTCTGCACATTCTCTCCAGCAGACCCTCAGTCATGCCTGTGGACCAAACGTCCATCACACTGCAATATATGGGACTCGGTTATAAACCGTCCATCATCAGTGTTAAGGCAACGGATATTTAATCCTCAGTTTATCCATAAATCCATGGAGTTTCATGCCATCTGTGTTGTGATGTCTTCCACAGAGACTTTAAAATCAAATAAAGCCCGACATGTTCTGGGAATAAACCACAATCACTTTAAAATTGTCTTCGACTCGTTTTAATCCTCTTATCGGCGCCGCAACGAATCGCTTCTATTTTGTTTTTTGGTCTCCATTAATATTTTTGGGATCCGCTGATGTTTTCTTATTTAGGCTCTGCTCTCAGCTGAGTGAACATCGTACGAGGGCACTAATACCCCCATGAGAGAGAAGTCACTTTCACAGTCCACAAATTGTTCACTCTGTATGAAGAGACGTAACCTTTACAGAGTGCAATCATCTTTCTATGAACTTTAGATGGTAAAATATTTGGGAGTCTGTGTCCTAAAGAAGCTGCATTGGTCCAGCAAGGATCATTAATACACTCTCTGAAAAAGCTTTTTGGGAATCTTTTGTGAAAACCCCAATTGTTTTCAGAATTGCAAGTCCAGTTTGGACCCAGAGTCCCGAGTATCGACTTAACGAACATTTACAGGCACTATTAAGCATCCCCAAGGTCAGTCATAATACAGGGGAATGAAGGTCAAGAGCCTTGCTCAGTGGTCCACAATGGAAACATCGGCTTGGACCCCCAACACTGTAACCACTGAGCTTAATCCAGCACAATAATATCGCTGGTTTCTAATGACACCGAGATCCTACAGCGCTGTAATATTAAGGTTTATTAAGATGCTGGAAAATGATGTTACCGAGGTCATCCATCGAAAAGACATTAAAACATATAGGAACGACACGCGTCAGAGAATAATTCCACTAACATCTAAAGGTCCACTGACAGCGAGATCCTTAGTTTCTTTAGAATAATGACAATAAAGCCTAAAGTAATATTGGCTCCAAACCCCTGAAGTCTAATAGGAAAAAGAACAGACTTAATGCATTCAAACTAATAGCACTGAAGACTAATGACACCAGGATCGCGAGGTCTAATGGCACTAAAATTCTGCTGACTAATGGAATTAAAACCATCCAAACTATTGGCACAAAGATTTCCAGGTGTAATGGCACCGACATCCCAAAGCCTACTGTCTGTCCCTAAAGGATGGATGTCTGCTATTAGAAAAGAGCACATAAAGAAAATGAGGCTGGAGATTTGGGCTGACTTTGGTCAAGTGGCTCTGACAGCGAGGCTCTGCAATAATAAAAGCTTTTGGGCGAATGTGTGGATTATGACAGCCATAAAATGAGTGCTGCAGATTGAAGGGATTAGGGGATTGGCATCAAGTGTAGGAGATTAAGGGCAGATGGATGTGATTTGGCATGATTATCCTGTTGCGCTGTCACTGATCTCGCATCATCCTCTGTCATTTTCCCAGGACGGCTTCTTCGTCGGACACACAGGCTCATAATGGAAATGGGACCGATTTGGGGAACCTGTGTCTCTCAGGACAATATCCATCATCTTCCACTTCATCCTCTATTAGGGTCGCAGGGGGATTCCCTGTGCCCATTCGGGAGAGAACGTTTCGGGCGCTGGGTAGATACACCCAGGACAGGACGCCAATCTATCACTGAGCACACACTCACTCTCACAGACACACTCTATATGGGGCAATTTGGAGAACTCATGTTTTTGGACTGTGGGAGGAAACCAACATGGATTTCCCTTGGAGAGAACATGGAAACTCCACCCAGATTGGGATTCGAACCAGGAATCCCCAGTGCTGAGAAGAGAATATGCCAACCACTAAGCCACCGTGCCTTTCAGGACATCCAACCATCCATCATCTCTACTAGGATCGCAGGGAGGTCCCCCATGCCCAATCAGGAGCCGGGCAGATACAAGTTAAACAAAAGCAGCTTTACAGAGTTTAAATCCTTTAGATGCACCCAGGACAGGGCGCCAAGGAAACCGGAGAACCCGGAGGATACCCACGCGGACACAGGGAGAACATAGAAACTCCACCCAGATTGGGATTCGTACCGAGAATCCCCAGCACAGAGGAGAACTTGCTAACCACTAAGCCACCATGCCAACTTTGAAGACAACATGAGAAATTAATTTTAAAGTTAAGCGGCGATGCCACCGGCGTTATTCGGGAGGTCGGTGTGATGAATTCAATCACTTGTTTATTGAATTGAGCGTGTATGAAATCCTCCACCTTAATGCATTCATTCCACACTGGGTTATTTCCGTCTTCCCCATATTAAATCACACGGCTCTGAGCTCCATTTGCACCCCATTAATCTGAGTGCAACATTTAAAATCTGACGTTTGCTCAATAGGTACGGGGTGCAAACACGCCACATGCAGAAGCACACTTTAATCCGCTGCCCAGCGAGAACAGTAAAACTCGAGCAACACAACAGATGGTTAATGGCGTCTGCTGCGGAGCGCCAACAGGGCTCTGAAACCATCAGCCGGTCTGATGCCGTGTGAAACTTCCAATAAGTCAAACGGCGTGAACATCAGCGCAGGACGCTGCCATTAAACCATTCCGAATTCCTGAAACGATCCTTTGGGTTCCCAATCGAAATGCATCGTGTTGTATTGGTGCCAATCGAAACGACTTTACTCTGAGGAACAGGTTTGGATAAAGGAAGACTGTCTGACACTTTAATAAATATAAAATAAATTGATTTTTTTTCCGACCTGATGACAAATAACAGCTGAAAAAAAAACTCTGAAATTTATTCCCATTTAATAGTGATGGTTGCTCATATGACCTAGAAACTGGATGGGCTGAGCACCATTACGGTGATTGATGGGTAGAACATCACTGTGACAGGATGGCAGGCCGCTGCGTAAAGGCGGTAAACAGAACTTTGATAGCGCGTGTCTGAGCACATGCTCGAGCCGCCGTCAGATTTCAATTAAATCAGGTACGAGCCAGAGCCGGGCGGAGATGAGGGGTTGGCTTCGTTGCGGGGGCGTGTGGATGCTGACACCTAGAGAACATTAGACGAGATGGAACGATTGGGGGAACATAAGATGATGCGGCTTATTAGAAATCTATAAATCTGACCACATGGCACCTACAGTACGACACAAAGCCTTCAGCGGTGCTTTAAAGGGAGATTTATCTATTTTAAAAGGTTTATATTCTTATAGGGGCGGCAGGGTGGATTAGTGGGAAGCATGTTCTCCTCTCAGCCTTTAGGGATTCCTTTAGGGAATCTGGGTGGAGTTTCCATGTTCTCTCCGTGTCCACGTGGGTATCATCTGGGTTCTCCAGTTTCCTCCCACAGTCCAAAAACATGGATCAAGGTTAATTGAATTCTATAGAGTGTGTCTATGTGAGTGAGGGTGTGTCCAATGATATATTGGTGTCCTGTCCTGGGTGTATCTGCCCAGCGCCTGAAACGTTCTCCCTGGATGGACGTGGGGAACCCCCCGCAACCCTAGTAGATAATAAAGTGTAAGATAATGGATGGATGGATGGATTCTTATATTAGATTCATACAGACAGTAAATACATTTAAATATAATTATTAAGGCTTAGGGCGGCACGGTGGCTTAGTGGTTAGCAAGTTCGCCTCTCAGCGCTAGGGATTCCCGGTTCGAATCCCCATCTGGGTGAGTTTCCATGTTCTCCCCGTGTCTGCGTGGGTTTCCTCCGGGTTCTCCGGTTTCCTCCCACAGTCCAAAAACATGGATCAAGTTAATTGAATTCTCCAAATTGCCCCATATAGAGTGTGTCTGTGTGAGTGAGTGTGTGCCCAGCAATGGATTGGCGCCCTGTCCTGGGTCTATCTGCCCAGCGCCCGAGACGTTCTCCCCTGGATGGGCATGGGGAACCCCACCGCGACCCTAATAGAGGATAAAGCGGGAGATAATGGATGAATGGATAATAAGGCTTATTTTGGGGAAAAGGTAGCTGGCCGGACCTCTGGGTTTAATTGTTTCATTGGATCTCAAAGACAGCGGAGAACATGGACCATGAGCTCTAAGGATGAGTTATGTGTGGTTATTTAAACGCGGTGGTGGATTTTAACACTCTTTCTCTTCAGTATATTCCGAGCGCCTCTGCCGCGTCACTCTGAGACGGCGTTGGCAGAGGGGCCCCGAGGAATATTTGGCTGGGGCCTGATCTGTGACCCTTGAACGGGGCTTTACGTTTGACACATGCTGCAGGGGACAAGACCATGCCAAGCTCTTTTCTGTCTCCAACACTTCAATGGAGGGGACAGAGGAACACTGGGAGACTTGTCAGGAAAGACCTCTCGAAGAAGCGAGACGTACAGCGGTCTCTGACTTTGGCATCACTGCACTCGCACGCACATCATCTGACAGGCCTTCCACCCCAAAGGGAATGTGGCAAATCACACACACACACGCACACACACACATACACAAACAGGTTCTGAATTTTAAGTTCTTTGTATCACATGAATTTGGTAGGAACTTGGATCCTGACCCAGTCATCCAGAAGATCCAGCATTTGTGAGATCAGACACTGATGCTGGATAAAACCGCCTGCCTGTCTCACAATCAACATTCACTCCAGAGATGTTCATGGGGTTGTATATTAAGTTATATACATACAAATTCACCCAACGATCTTCATGGACCGCAATTTGTGGTCTCTAAAACATGAGTCTGTCCCTAAAGTAATCCGACCAAGACGCATACAGGCGTCCAAAATGTCCGACTTGTTGGATCTGATTAATTCGTGTTTTAATTCATGAGACTGAAAGACAGAGGGACACAGAGGAACGGACATTGCTTGGGGCAGGGTGGAGGAGGAACTGAGGGCAATAGATATACATTCATTCATTATCTTCCGCTTTGTCCTATATTAGGGTCGCGGGGGGGGGGGGGGTTCCCCATGCCCATCCAGGGGAGAACGTCTCGGGTGATCTATCGCTGGGCACAATCTATCGCTGGGCACACACTCACAGACACACACACTCTATATATGGGGCAATTTGAGAAATCAATTGACTTGATCCATGTTTTTGGACTGTGGGAGGAAACAGGGGAACCCGGAGGAAACCCACGGGGAGAACATGGAAACTCCACCCAGATGGGGATTGGAACCGGGAATCCCTAGTGCTGAGAGGCGAACGAGCTAACCACTAAGCCACCGTGCCGCCGGGCAATAGATTATAGTTAATTAAAGGTGATTACTAGTCAGAGTGGAGACTATATAAGATGGAGAGATGCGTACGAGGTGGAGAGAGTCCACAGTGTTTACAGAAAGGTGGTTTGACAGCAGCGACACCTGACAGAAGGTTATATGAATGCAGTTGGATAAAATCTGGTTGCCAGGTCTTATAAAATCCTGCAATGTGACCGTCGGGTGTCCGAACACTTCGGTCGTCCTTGCAGTAAGTTTTCAAAAAGAAGAGAATAATGATCTCATATCATTCAGGAGACCAACATCACACATCAAACAGGGGGTTCTAAAACTTTGGCACGTGTGCCGACATCTCCGTGATTGCGCCCGTTGGCTGGCACCGCGCCAACGCTGAACCCCGGGATGATGCCGACGCCGTGACGCTTCAGAAGCTGTGCTTTGTGACTTTCATTGAAGCTGCGCTGCGAGTCAGCGAGACTTTATTTTAAGCACAACGGGCTCTTTGTAGTCCAAAAATGTACCTGAAGCAATTTGCAAATCCTCGCTGGCTGGCGTCTCTAACAGCCGCAATTGATAGAGGAGGCTGGCAGCGTAAGCTCGAGGGCACCGTACCTCCGTCACGAGCCCATTTTCCAGCTAAATCACTTTTTTTAACTTACTCACTTCCCCGGAAAAATGCCAAGGCCTTTATCTGTTATTATTGTTTACCGCCTGCCACAAACGGCGGCTTATTGACCCGCGTGGTTTTAAAAAAACTGGGCCACCGGAGGTGAGAGAGTGCGCTACGAATCCCATCCTCTGATGTATGTGTCTCCAATTACACCCCTTTAGGGCTGGAGTCCAGCACACTGGGTGATTTTCCTTCACCAACATGCCGACCCTAAGCTGGGAAATTAACCGGCAAGTTGAATCGGGGGTTGGGGCGGGTGGGGAGGGTGGGGGGGGATCACCAAACACTGCCCTCAGGGGCTGGAATTAATGAAGCCTGCGCCGTGTGAATTCCAATCGCTGTCTTTTGCTCCCAGAACTCGGCCGTGGAGTGAAGCTTGGCTTTTCACAGCCTTCTGTCTGAAGCCTGACTGCAGCTTCAGCAGCGACGGACTGCACATCGGCGCAAAACAAAAAAACCAAGAAGTTACTCATCCTTTAGGTTAACCCGCAGTGCTCCGGTGCATTGTGGTGTTTTTTTTTTAAGATGATGAAGATCAGGGAATAAAATCAAAGCCTATGATAAATAAAACATTATTATTAAGCTGGCCATCGAGAGGTGCTGTGTGTGACGGAGACCCGAACCCAAGAGTTGCAGATGCAAGGACAATAGGAATGATGAATAGGGGCGGAGCGAAAGACTGCTGACGTGTGTAATATGTGTAAGATATGTAAATAAAGGAAAATGTGAAATGAGGACGGGAGAGGCATCGAGACGAACCAGAACGAAAGCTAGGTGGCAGCACGAGAAGAGACGGAACCGAGACGGAGTTCCGTCAACCGGCCAATGGTGTGATTCCTTAAATCTTCGGCAGGTGACCAATCGCAGGACAGACACACAAACACACTCACCTCCTGTTTCAGGACTGCAGGAGTACATGCGGAGAACATGCAAATTCCACATGGAGGAAACTTTAAACCCTGAACCTTCTCGCTGTTAATGTTTACGCTCTGTCGACCTCTCACTCTGTTACCCTATGAGCTGAGGGTTTGTTTCTGTTCATATCATAAACTGAACAGACGGAGGGTTAGAACACCTCAAAATGGTGGAACCATCTTCCCAACGTAAGCCACTTGGCATCAAGAAACAACTGAAAACGCAGGTCTTCCACAAACACCTGATGTAAATAAATACATAAAAAAAGGGGGCGGCACGGTGGCTTAGTGGTTTAGCATGTTCTCCTCTCAGCTCTAGGGATTCCCGGTTCGAATCCCCATCTGGGTGGAGTTTCCATGTTCTCCCCGTGTCCGCGTGGGTTTCCTCCCACAGTCCAAAGACATGGATTAAGTCAATTGAGTTCTCCAAATAGCCCCATATAGAGTGTGTTTGTGTGAGTGTGTGCCCAGTGATAGATTGCCCCCCTGTCCTGGGTGTATCTGCCCAGCGCCCGAAACGTTCTCCCCTGGATGGGCCCCCCCCGACCCTAATAGAGGATAAAGCAGAAGATAATGAATGAATGAATGAATGAATGAATAAAAAAGTGTGGGGTTCAGGATGGAATAATGATCATGTTAGAACATTCCACAGTGTAGCTGGAATTTCCTTTTCTTAAATGTTAATGCCTTAAACAGCCTTTAGAACTAGAACCTCCTCATCACGGCCTTCACAGCGGCCCCAGCGTCGGGCAGCCACTCGGGAGTTTTAAAGAGGGCAACACGGGTTGTTCTTAAGCATAAGGAACATGCAGGTGAATGTCAGCCCTCAGAAGGGTCAGAGAAAATAAAGATGCTGGACTCTGTCTCTGGCGTCTGTGCAGATGTTCCAGATGTTGGTTCAGTTTCCTTCTCTTTGGTTCCTTTCCCGTCAGATTCACTTCACGTGACATAATCAGTATGACACCGTCTCAAAGCTGTTGGATATGGTCTCTCTCTCTCTCTCTCTCTCACACACACACACACACACACACACACACACACACACACACACACACACACACACACACGCACGCTCTCTTCTCCCTCTGTTGCTTTGCTTCATGTCTTATATCTCACTCCCACTCTCTCATTCATTTACTGTAACAGATTTTATGCAGTAATACGATTTTCTTCCGTCCTATTAAAACGCAAGGTCAAGAACAAATCCCCAAAAATCCCCCCCACCCCCCCAACCCCTAACCCGATGGAGCGTGTCATGACCCTGTGTCATGTTCTGCTCATGTGCATGCTTCTCTTGTTCCGCTTATTACACCCCATCCCCTCACTGAGTGAGGTGTCTAATGGAGCTGCTCTTGATGGTTTTCATTACTTCACTGTAAACCACACACTTACTGTTTCTACATTATTTCGGAGTCTGCGGCGTCTGCGGCGTCTGCGGTCGCTTGGTTTCTACATTCTGATTCACTGAACTCAGTCATGTGATGTGAGGTGATGTTTCACTGCAGATCTACAGAACAGGCTCCATGACTTTAGAACCTGCTGGTGAAACACTCGGGTGCCTCCAGCACAGACTACAGCTTTTATATTCTGCCCCAGTTTTCGGTGTTATTTTGCTGCATTCAGAGCCCCTCGTCTCGCACTGCTGCCGCCTCCATCCACCGAGCCCCACAGGTGCCATGTGGCACCGCAATCAACACCATTTGCTTAGATTCGCCGCTGCTTCTGCGGGATGCCTCTGTAGACCCATCTCAAAGCCGGGAATAGCTCAGAGCATCGTCTTTTTGGTTCTGTGGTTCGTTACGGGTCTGAGGGCTAAACTACCAAAAAAAAAAAAAGGAATTATATATATATATATATATATATATATATATCGATGTCTTTGAACTCCGAGGTCTTTAGAGAAAACAAAGTGATGGATCCGCCACCAAATCAATCCTCATTTCTTCTCCTTTAAAGCCCTGATTACCAAACGACTTCTTTTGGATACAACATGAGAATTCAGTGGAATAAGTAACCGTACAGCTGAGAAAAAAAAAAAAAAACTGTGAAATGCAGAAAGTAAAAAAAAAGAAATAAATAAAAGAAATAAGAGGAATGAAACAGACGCCTGGTTACGAACAAGAGATTTGAGAAACAGATCATTAAGAGGACTGAAGATAACGTTGCAGCAGCATCATTCAAAACATCAGCGGCAGAGCGAACGTGACTGGAAAGAACTTTCACTTTAATGATAGCTTCTGCATCATCACCACAACCATGTGGCTGGCAAGGGGAGAACATGCCAATCTATGTCTGCGATGCCAAGGAATCAAACCCAGAAGCTTCTTGCTGTGAGGCTTGCTACCTGGAACTAAAGTGCTGCGAATGTCTGAGGAGAACCAACGCAGGGTAACGAGTGCAGGGAACCAAACACTCCCCAAACCCACAGCTGTGAACATCTGCTCTGATGTGAGCGACACCTCTTCTCTCCATCCCTGGTTCTGCTGAAGCACTGCAGCTACGACATTTAGATGGAACCTGGATTTTTATTGGACAGGCGGTCCTGCAGGACGCCCTCAATGGACTTATATAGCTTTTCAATTGTTAAATATGGGTCATGTGATCTCCACACAAGCTGTACACAGCTGTCTTTGTAAAGATAAAAGATATAAAGGCTTAGAACTCTGTAATGCTGCTTTATCACAATGTACTAACATATATATATATATATATATATATATATATATGAAATAGCGGCATGGTAGCTTAGTGGTTGGCATGTTCTCCTTTAAACGCTAGGGATTCCTGGTTCAAATCTCAATCTGGGTGGAGTTTCCATGTTCTCCCCATGTCCACGTGGGTTTCCTCCGGGTTCTCCTGTTTCCTTCCGGAGTCCAAATTGCCCCATATAGAGTCTCTTTGTGCCTAGTGATAGATTGGCACCCTGTCCTGGGTGTATCCGCCCAGTGCCCAACACGTTCTCCCCTGGATAGACATGGGGAACCCCCCGCGCTCCTAGTAGAGGATGATAATGGATGGCTATATAAAAATAAATAATTATAAATAAATGACTTGAACTGAGTCCTCATCCTGTAAGACTTATTTAAAACTGAGTAGCACCCCAGTGGTGACCGTCCGCCTGTCCCGCGTTCACGGCTCTGTCTCATCGGGACGCGGTCCTCTCTGCCCTCAGCATCCTCATTCGGCGAGGCCCACAGCTCCCGTTCTACTTAATTAGAGCCGTCTATTCTCTCACCTGTCAGTGGACACGGCGAGAGGCCGAGGTGACGAATCCACGCCGGTTCCCGACTCACTGGCTGCTGGAGAGACTTCAAATGGCTGTCACTTGTAACTATGGTAGCTCTCACCTCTGTTGACCCGTTAAGGTTGAGGCCCGGCGAGAACGTCACGTTGATCTCGTGTGACAGCTCGTCCTTCGCAGAGACGCCCCCCCCCCCCCCCCCCCCCCCCCCCCCCCCCCCCCCCCCCCCCCCCCCCCCCCCCCCCCCCCCCCCCCCCCCCCCCCCCCCCCCCCCCCCCCCCCCCCCCCCCCCCCCCCCCCCCCCCCCCCCCCCCCCCCCCCCCCCCCCCCCCCCTTGGTTCCGACTGATTTGAGCGCGATGTTTATTCACAGCGGTGGATCCCTCCTCGTTTAATAAGGACTTTCATGCTGCTGTGGACCAGATAAATAATGTACGCACACGTTCCACGTCGCACGGCTGTCCTATATAATTTAGGGAATGAGGAGCATCGCAAAGGAGGGAACGAGGTCCCCGTGGCCCCGCCGAAGGCCGGCGTGCGATGGCGCCGGCGTTCTGCTCTTGACTCACCTCGTGGGGTTGAGATGCACTCAGGTTGAAATCTGGTTCAGGACTCCACTGGGCCATCATTAATTCAGCACTCAAAAAAAATGCTCTTCTTATTTATTTTTATTGAATTCTTTTTTGTTTTTGCCTCTCCACCCCTGTCTCTTCAGATTTGTCCTGCCTTTTTTTGGACGCTCCCTGTCCCCGTTTCCCCCTTGGCAAGAAACCAGAGACTCACTGTTTCCAGATCTGGTCCGAGCATTAATATCAGCTCACTGAAGGAAACCAGAGACGATGGAACGAAAGAACCTTCTTTCAACCCTAACAGACCGGGGCGTATCGGGTTCATCAAAGGAGCCCCGCCGTCCCCCTTACACCGACGCCCATTACCTGCACCTTGACCATGTCCCTTTCCATCATCCCCTCTCATTACAGAAGACAAGCATCACGGCGCTCCTGTTGGGATGGACCGCTGTTATCCCTTTAATTGGGCTCGGTCCGTTTGAAGGCGTGGGTTTTATCGTCAGCAGAACGGCGAGGATCAGACGGCGGCATGAAGGAGGCCATTTCCAGGAGGAAGCCTCAAACGAGCCGGTCATCAAGAGAACCTCTACAATGCCTGCACTCTGCCTCTGATCTCTCCCTCTCTGAATGCGTGTTCTGGATTTGTCGCTGTATACGAGATGAAAGCCGGCTTGTTTTCCAGCCTTCAGAACGGAGAGTGTGGGGCCCTGAAAGTCACTTGTGTGGCAGATACTTTAATCCCAGGTTTTAGTCGTGCGATCGCAGCACTAAACAAACGGCGGTGGAGCAACACCTCCAGCAGCACAGCCAAAAAACCAGGTTCTCCAGGTCGCAAATGATGTCCCGGAGATGCCAAGAGATCGAGGTACTCATAGAAGAGCTTTTCACTGGGGCGCCCCCTAATGGGCACAGGCAAAATAAGACGAATGGAAATGAAGACTGATAAAAGATCACAACAAAACCCTCAAAAAGAAGCGGGTCAGCAGCTGGTACTTCAACCTTACAGCATCAGATCCCTGTCTCTGTCCCTGTCCATTCAAATGAGGTATAAGACAGAGAGACGGGATAAGACCGAGAGTGAAACATCGCTTATGGAATGGAGCTTCCTGAGCTGCAGTATGGATTCCACGGCAGATGATTACAACTCATTTGCTCTGCTTGATTTAACGAGCTTGTTACTATCCTACTTTCCAATGTGGTCTCCGTGTGGCAGACACAGCGTAACCCCCATCAGGTAAAGACCCAATTACTATCCCAGCACCCTTAACAGCCCTCGCCTTGAATTCCATCCTCTGAACAACCCAGTGCAGATTAAGGATAACTCTAACTCACTTTATTCTCAATTAGTCGCAAATCCTTGTTTTTATGAACAAGATCGACCAGACGTCCAAATCAAAGGTCATGACATTGTACATCTGAGCACTCGGGTTGAAACACCCGCATGCAGGTCCCACGTTTTCAGCAGAACTCTGAGAACTAATGTTTTATTAAAGGCAACAAATTTCTTTTCTATGTGTATCAATAAAACTCTGCAGGTCCATCAAACTAAATCTCTGATTATGCAACTTTTACCTTGAACAGCAACAGAACGCCGGTGGAGAACGTGTCGTCATCTATATTCCCTTTGATCCTTCGATACGATAAGATTCCTTGATGCGGATGGCCTGTCTCTTTCTCCGGGTTCGAATCTTTGGAAGTCTGTTCTTGTGTCTTAAATAATGAAAGCTATTCTGGGATTTGCTTATACAGTCAAGCAAATGTGCTGACTGCACTCCGCTTGTAAAACCACGTTCGCAGCTTCATAACTCACCTCAGACCTGCGGGAGGCTTCGGTTCGTATGATCAAACAAACCCGATGTGGGGAGATACGTGGATTTAATTATTGGGACACCTCCAGAAGATGATGCAGCAACAACAACAAGCTCACATGCTTCAACAAAGGCTCTCTGCAAAGTTTTGGAGGTGTGTCCGTCTGTGGACATTCTTGTTCGTTTACCCAAAAGAGCATTCAAGTTCAAGTTCAATAGTTATAATAGTACATCATCACAAAGCAGCTTTACAGAGTTAAAAGCCTTTAAACCCCCAAAGAGCAAGCCGAAGCCACAGTGGCAAGACAAAACAAACTCCCTGTTATGTTGTCATTTTAAGGAAGAAACCTTGAGAAGACCGAGGCTCGGTGGGGGACTCATCCTCCTTGAGCGGCATTCGTTAGAGGTCACAGGCATCTCTGTTCTGATGCATGTTTAAAAGCTTGGGTTTTGGGGGAATGGCAGCATGGTGGTGCTGGTTTTGGAAACTGTTCCCACAAAGTAGAAAGCATCCAAATCATACAGTGTTCAGTCATTGGACGTGTTAGATTAGTTACCCCCCCTCGTCCCAAACACATACTTACCCTCCCATAAAATTAGAGTAGTTAGTAAGTAAAGCAAATGGGCAAAGATGGCCAACCTCCATCTGGTGGAGCACTTTTTACATTAAGGCGGTTGAATAATTTAGAGGAGCAACATCAAGAGACTCTATGATGTCGCCGGGCGGGTTAAAGACTCCGGCTTTGAGGATTCCTGACACCTCAGAAGCACTCGGCTTTCCTGCATTTTTTAGGCGGCGCGGATGCTGGTGGAGGCCACGTTTGGAGAGCGTTTCCACGCCCGTCACCGTGAGCTCCATCAGCCGTGGCAGGCCGTGTACGGCCGAGGACTCGGTACCGCATGCTACAGTCACAAAATATCAACTCGAGTTATCGTTCTCCCTCCAAACCGGCTGCCTGGCTCGCGGTGGATTTACCGTAAAAGACAGACAGCGCCCCATGAAACCGCCGGTTCAGCAACCAGCCTCAGCCGGCGTGTCAGATAGCAAAACAATATGTGGTAATAAAATTAGCATACAAAGAATAAGTGACTTAATCGCATTGGTGGCTGCAGGCGCACACACACACACACACACACACACACACACACACACACCTTCATATCCACAAACACAAACACACACATGCACGCCGCTGACGGGGATTACCTCGGCTCCGTTCAGATACCCGTAATTTGTCACGGCGATCCCTCATCCCGCCGCTCCTCGTCCCCACCTCTGAGCCGCGATAGCTTTGTTTACTTTGGGAGGCAGTGTGTTTTGATGTATTTAACCAGGACCACAATTAGATAATGTAGCCTACAGAAGTAAATCCCTCAGAGGCTCCCCGGAAACCTGCAGCTGTTAGCGCGCGTAAATACCTCAAACGCTCGCTTCCTCTTCCCCGCGCTTTCACGACTTTCCTCTAAATTCAACGATACTGTTTTTATTCTTCAAAGCGTTTTGATTTACGCCGTCGTTTTGAGGGCTTTGTGATTTTTTCCGACTCGCAGATTCACACGCCGCACGGTTTCCATTCAGTTCTTTATTATCTAATCTGGTTCTGCAGGTGGAGGTGAGGGTGCTGGTGCAGGGAACAGTGGGGGCAACGACCCGAGACAGGCCACCTGTCCGTCGCAGAGCATTCAGACGCATTGGTTATTCGATATCCACAAAAAGGAAATTACACAGACATGGGGAGAACATGCAAAATCCTATAGGTGCAAGCACTCATCGTGGCAACGTGGGGAGGATATTACAGAGCTGACTTCTGGGTGTCGTCAGGAAGCGTAAGCGTTATTTACAGGACTGTACGTACTATTCATTATGAGAGGAATTGGGTTTCACGGGCGTCTGTGCTGAAGATCCAGGTTTCAATCCTGGATTTGGGTGGAGTTTCCTTGTTTTCCCCGGTTCCACGTGGGTTTGCTCTGGCTTCTCCAAGTCCAAAAACATAGATTCAAGGTAAGTTGACAGTTTAAATTGCCCCTATGTAGTTGACAGTCTAAATTGCCCCTATGTAGTGTGGGTGTATTTGCAGCTTTGCTCCTGGAATAATAAGTATATTTAATGTAATAAATAAAAGTATATTTCATTTAATGTTGTCATGACGATGTTGAGGAGCCCTTATGATTAAATTTTTATTGCGATTAATTGCAAAAACGATTAATCGTCTCATCCCTGGTTATAATACAACAAACGTTTATAAGCAGTTTTTTTTCTAAATAATAAATAAAGGTGAACTTGAGAACTGGGACCCAGAAGTTCCTCAGAACCGAGTGTCCAGGCTCCCAACCCCAGCACTCACCATCCTTAAAGGTGGCTCCTATACGCTTCCACTTATTTCTCAGTCTGGCAATAAAAGAACCTTCTTCCTGCACTCAGAACCTCTCAGCTCTCGTTCTACAGCTGCAGTCCACTCCTCCACCATTACACAGGCCTTCATGGTAACAATATCACTTAAGATAAGGCTCTAATAAACTGCACTCCTTTTTCGGGAAGGGGGGGGGCACTCGGCTCGGCTCTGCTCTTAATCTAATCTTAAGTCAGACTTCCTCATCAGTGCGTTATGAGACCCCCGTCTGGGTTCTATGCTGGTAGCAGACAGAGGAGCGGCGGTACCCCGCTCATGGTGGAGGGACCTGATTTCATTTGGCTGTAAGAGAGCAGGTTCGGTGAGAACTGGGACGAGGCCAAAGCCCGGCGGTACCGCGCCAGCGCGATGTGCTGATTCCGTCTAATGTCCCCCGAGGACTGAGCAATGGCTGGTGTCTATTCGCCCGGGACGGTAGCCAGATCGAAAGCCCTGCCAGAGCACTTGAAAGGATAGCAAATCATTTAACGGCTACTGATAGAACATTAGCATGTTTTACTGCCGTCCTCCAGAAGAGAAGCCACTCCGGAAAATCATAACCAACCAAAGGCCTGCATACGGAATCAAACGGTCAGGGCTCTGAACGGTCAATGGTGGAAGTGTGTGATATGGGTGGAGAGTCCATGTGCTCCACATGTCCACCTGGGTTTCCTCTGGGTTCTCCATTTTTCTCCCACAGTCCATACACATGGATTTAAGGTAAATTGGATGTTTTAATTGCCCCTATATAGTGAGTGCGTGAGTGAGTGTGTGCCCAGTGATGGATTGGCACCCCGTTCTGGGTGTGTCTGCCCAGTGCCTGAAACGTTCTCCCATGGATATGCATTGGTGGAACCCCCCCCCCCCTTGTGACCCTAATAGAGGATTATTTGGATTTTATTTAAAGGTTGAAGGGTGTGTATTCAAACTTTGCCAAAACAGTTTGGGGAAGGCCCTATGATCTGCACCCAAGTGCACAACTGTGTAGATGAAGTGGATTGACCTGCACAACACACACACACACACTACTTCATGAGGAGTTATAGCCGTCGAGGCAGACGAACACTCTAAAAGCTCCTGTAGATGTGATGAGTTGGTGTCCCCATACTTTTGACTGCTCTGTGTATAACGTTTTATGATTATTAAATCTGTTTTGTTAACGAGGGAAACGACAGGGCTTTTATTATCATGCCGGGTTGGTTTTATTCGCAGGGTTGGTATTATCCAGGGTGGGTGGGGTGGGGCTAACGCGGTTCTGATCGACGTGCCACTTACACGCCACCAGATTTATAACGTCGGCTCCGACTTCACTTCTGGAAAGTAAACTAATAGCCTATTTGTAGCAGCGCTGCTGAAATAAATGAGATTAGCGGATGACTCATGTAGACACCGTTTCCCATTATCAGATTATTTATGACCAGAAGAACCATAAAGAGCGCGGCCACGAGTCTGAAGGCCCCGGGCAGACCTCAGAACCCGAAGGGCCCGGTGGAATGAAAACGACCAGGAAGATGAGGGAGGCTCAGTCCATTAACCTGCACACCCTCCCTCCCTCCCTCCCAAAACCCCCGCTGGAGGGTAATTGGCCTTTAAAGCATTTAAGTCCGTCCCATTTTTGGTCTTATCAGATTAAGTGTAAATGCACTCGCCCGGCGCGCTGTGCAGAACAATCAAAAGCACCAACCTTCTGTAATACTTGGCTTGCACCCCCCCCCCACCCCTCCCTGTCCCCTCAATCCCACCAGACTCAGACGACCCAACCTCCTCGTGGTGAGGCGCCGGGGCCCGGGGGAGGACCGCATGCCGAGCTCCAGCTGACGTGAGCGGACTCGTCAGGTGTCCACTGTGTTCTCGGTTCTGTTTTCAGCTTTATTTATTTCTTTTTTTTTAGCTGATGCTCAGTTTTAAGAGGTGGACTTTGGAACCCGTCCAGAAAAAAAGAGGACACTTCAGTGCGATGGCACTTGTATCTCTGACTCGCCGCTGTAATCTCACCTTATCTGCTTCATCTGAATGGAAGCGGAGTCTGAGTGAGCTGGGATCTGTTTAACATCCTAACAGAGCCCCGGCTCTGATGGAAGTGAAGCAGGTTCTGTATCAGGTGCCATGACAGTGCAACCCAGAATAATGTGGGTGGAGGTTCTGATACAACTGATGCATGATTTACAGCAAACAAGAACTAAAACGAGTCGACTCAGACTTCAGAATCATTTATTCATCCATTATCTTCTGCTTTATCCTTTATTAAGGCTCATCCAGGGGAGAACGTTTCGGGCGCTGGGCAGATACACCCAGGACAGGGCGCCAATCTATCGCTGGGCAGACTTCAGAACCATTGATTCATTCATTATCTCCCGCTTATCCTCTATTAGGGTCGTGGTGGGGTTCCCCATGCCCATCCAGGGGAGAACGTCTCGGGCGCTGGGCAGATAGACCCAGGACAGGGCGCCAATCTATCACTGGACACACACTCACTCACACAGACACACTCTAAATGGGGCAATTTTTGAGAATTCAATTAACTTGATCCATGTTTTTGGACTGTGGGAGGAAACCGGAGAACCCGGAGGAAACCCACGCAGACACGGGGAGAACATGGAAACTCCACCCAGATGGGGATTTGAACCGGGAATCCCTAGCGCTGAGAGGCGAACGTGCTAACCACTAAGCCACCATGCCGCCCCGACTTCAGAACCATTTAGTGCTAATTATGTAACTAGATTTAAATAAAGGGCAAAATAGGACCCCATCCCACTGCCCCCTGCCCAAATGTATAGCCACAGTTTACAGAAGGGGCAACAGGGTGCCTTAGCATGTTCTCCTCTCAGCACTGGGGATTCCCGGTTTGAATCCCAATCTGGGTGGAGTTTCCATGTTCTCCCCGTGTCCCCGTGGGTTTCCTCCGGGTTCTCCGGTTTCCTCCCACAGTCCAAAAACATGGATCAAGGTCAACTGAATTCTCCTAATTGCCCCATATAGAGTGTGTCTGTGTGAGTGAGTATGTGTCCAGTGATAGATTGGCGTCCTGTCCTGGGTGTAAACCTTCCAGCGCCCAAGACGTTCTCCCCTGGATGGACATAGGAAACCCCTCCGCCCCCCAACCCTAGTAGAGGATAAAGCTGAAGATAATGGATGGATGGACAGTGTTCCATCTCATTCTGAATTCCAGGGCGAGTTAATCTGGTGGTTTTGGGTTAAATTAGGGCCAGCAGTCTGCAGTTTGTGGGTTCAAACCCCATGTCTGGCAAAGTAAGGCCCTTGAGCAAAAACCTAAACACCCTAATGGTCTGGGAGTAAACTAATTTTGGGACTGTGGACCTCAGCATGTAGAACAGACCTGGAGGAACGGATAAAGGGCCTTCCCCAAACTGTTCCCACAACACTGGAAGCATAATATAATCAGCTGTGACGATGAGACTAAAAGAACTTACTTATAGACATTTATTAAAAGACAAATCCTGAAAAAAGAATAAGAACCAATCAAATGATTCTGTGAGATTTTAACATCAGACTGCAGCTTCACTGAGAGGAGAACGTCTCTCTTATTCCTGAGCACTAGGCTGCAATTTATACGCCATTAATCCCCGTCTTAATCTGTCCCCAAATCCCGGCTGTGTCCTGAGAAGGCCATTGCTCCCGCCATCTTGGCCCCATGCCACCCTGCCAGGGTTCATCCTCCGAGACGGCCCTCCCACCTCCGCTTGGTCTCCTCCAGTCGGAGCTGACCGGAGAGCAGTAAACAGGGCGGCTGCAGGTGACCCCGCCACTTCCACAGCATCTGCTCGAATTACTTAACTTTGCGCCCTGCAGACGTGTAATCCGGGATAATGCCTTTTTGTGTAGAGGGCACCAATCTGGATGAAGCCAGCAATCCTGCCCATCGTCTCACCCAGATTCCACCAGAACAGAGGACTGAGCCGGCGCGAACGCGGGCGCCGACTGCGCCGCGCCGCATAATCCGGCAGAATTGATCGAGAGATTCAAATCCATTACAGCGATTTGGATTATCGTGTCATTGTGGCGCTCTTTGGAAACGCTTAAGAAGCTGCGAATAATGATTCACCACAACAAGCAGACGAGGGAGAAACCGCCGCGTGCCAATCCAGAACGACTGACATTATTGAGACATGCAAAGCTTCTCCTCTACAATACGGCTGAGTGACGTTTTAATTACCAGACTTCAGCTCGGCGCTCGCAACATTCCCGCTCGGAGGGTGGAGGAGATGAAAGAGAAACGGCGAAGAAAGCAGCGGAGGGAGAGCGAGAGCGGGGACGGCGAGAAATAGCATCAAATCACAGGGTTCCGTTTAGAGACGGATGGAACATCCGCAGATGAGCGCAGGACAGGGACACGACTGAGGAATTAAAGTCACCTGTTTCATTCAGTATGAAAACACAAGCAGTTTGGGGAAGCAAACTGTTCCAGCATGACGCTGCACAAAGTGCCATCACGGTTTGGGTGGAGGATTCGGAGTCTCGACCCATCGGCAGGACACACGCCGGGTGTCAGTATTCAAATCGAGGAACAAATGTGAAGCGTCCTGAGAGGTCAGACACCGATGTCAGACCAAACAGCCTGACTCACAATCATCATTCCAGTTCAGTCCACGCCTTTGATGGAATTAAAATCAGAGACCTGTGTTAACCAGTCACCTGACCCCAAACTCCCCCAATACCAAACCCAACCAATCATGGAACCAAAAGAACTCGGCCTTCCCTAAACTGTTCCCACAAAACCGCCATGTCAGGTTTCACTCATTCCTTGTAATAATTTACTGGGATTAATTAATAAATGCCATGGTGGTGGTGGTAAGTAAGCAGCAGTGTGTAGCAGCGCCCCCGGTGGACATCTGATTCACTGCGGGAGCCTGGATGAGGAACCTAAGTAATGGATGTGTTGATGTTGAAGTGTGGCGCTGCGTGAACCGTTGATCCGCTGTGTGCAGTGCAAACAAAGAGGAAGTCTGCGACGGGCGGCAGGTGAGAACGGATGATAAAGGAGGCGCGGGCAGGAGGCGCTAAAGAGGGAGGTGAATGTATGGAAATGAAATATTAAAAAAAAAAGAAAAAGAAAAAAAAAGGAGTGAAAGCCCTCAGATAGACATCGTGTCATGTGTTTATGCAGTCTGCGAGGCTTTCGCCTGCTGCGCACCATCAGTCATTTCTGCCACCAGGTGTGTGTGTGTGTGTGTGTGTGTGTGTGTGCACAGAAGTGTGTGTGCCAAAAGATGTCCTATATAAACCCTCATATAAAAGACTTGAGGGAAAACCAGGGAAGAAAAACCCACAAAACTTTTATGTGCCTCCACACAGCTCCTGGTCTGTTCTCATATACACACACACACACACACACACACACACACACACACACACACACACACACACACCCACCACGGCAGAATCTATATATCTTTCTATCCATCCGTCCATACAGATGGATAGACGGACGGATATCTTGCCCGTCCTCCTGTTTTCTCCTCCTGACACGAACTGGTTTCCAAAATGCAGCAATAATTTACACCTCAGCGGTGGGGGTGGGGGGGGTGCAGCCTCCAGAGGGCAGCGCAGCCGCGCTGTAGATTGTTATCTAGCATTTACCTGCCTACCTCAGTAACACAACAAACAAGCAGCCACTGAACCACAAGGCTGAGCACCCCCCTCCACTGCGTCCTCCTCCACCCCAGGGCGTCAGAGCCTTCAAAATGGATGATTTGTTGGTTTGGACCACAAATAAGGACATTTAAAGAAGCACCCTTCAACTGGAGTAAACATACAGGTGTTGGTTCCAACAGCCCACTGTGATGTCACATCATTCCCTTCATCTCAGGCTGGACCTCGATGATGGAGGACTTCTAAAGACGGGTGTGAGCCTAATCAGCTCCCTGAACCTCTCTGGCACAAGTTCCGCCTGATGATGATTTTTGGGGACTAATCTGATGAGGTCATGTGCCTTGTGGTGAGGTCCAATCAGGTGCTCAGCCTCACACGGCAACACAACCGAGATCATCGGACCGAAGTCCGACCCCAAACGTTCTGCTGCTCCTACGTTCAGAGAACGCGCTCCACAGAACGTTCAGGACAGAACATCCTGTAATCCCGCGCCAACCCAGCACCAACCCAGCGCCAACCCAGCACCAACCCAGCACCGCTGACCACCGCCAGCCCAAACCAATCTGAGACAACGAGGGGAAATAACAACCCGATCTGAGATGATTTACCACAAAGCCCTGGAACTCTACAGAAACATAAAGGACAGAGCGACGCAGAATCGCCCGACGCTTTCATCAAACAGACGGATCAATCGGATTGATCATTGTTTCAGTTAAGCTTCAGCGACGCCGAGGCCATAAATCAATGAGGAGAGTCACATGTAATCACTTCCACACATGTTCACAGCATCACCGTCTGTCTGCTTCTGATAAAAACTGAAAGATGCTTCGTGCACAGCCGCCTCACGCGTGGATTGGTGGGAGCCAGTTATTAATGAGAGTACAGCAGAGGGCAGAGTGAAGGGGAACCGTGCGGTTCCACAACCCAGAACCAAAAAAAAAAACCAAAACAACTGGGCTTTGTTTTGAAAAAGCAACGAATTAAAAGGTTCATAATTCGGAAGGAGTTTAGGATTTATTACATCATAATCCTCATGTATATGTAATATATATATATACACACACACACACACACACACACACACACACACACACCCACACACACTTAACAAGCTGAATAACCAAACTTTTTAAAGGAATTTATAAAGCCAGCACAGTGTCTGATGTTAAATTCACTTCGGTCTGATTCATCTGATTAGTAAATCAACTCCTCCAACACATCAACACACACACACACACACACACACACACACACACACACACACACACACACACACACACACACACACACACCCTCCACCAATCAACACCGAGCGGATGTAGCTAAGATGTCAAAGTGTTGAGCGTGGACGTCTTTATGATGAAACCCTCAGTCTCGGTCAGGTCCAGTGGGATTTTATAATCATTCTGTATAATAAGCATCGTTTCACTGAGTCACAGACGAAATGACAGAACGACGACATGAGGGTCTGAAGAGGTGAGACCTTACACGTCTGAAATGAGGAACGTGTAAAGTTCTTCAAACCAATCAGCATGAGCTTTGGATTTCTGTTCAGTGGAAGATTTAAAAGAAAGAAAGAAAGAAAGAAAGAAAGAAAGAAAGCAAACGCAGCGGCGTCTGAATTAAGGCTTCAGCTCGGATCGATGAACAGTGCTTAACAATAAATGTTCAATGATGATTAATATATTAGATGTCACATTAGGTGAACATGTGGTTCAAATAAGCCTGAGGTTTAAATAAGCCTGGGGTCTGATCTGTGTGAGGATAACGGTTCAAAACAAACTGAATAATTCGGCACTTTTCAGATTCAGCACATCGCTCATTACAGCTATAACATTTTCCCACTGTCCTAAAATATCAGTACCATCCATAATTTATGTGAGAATGTCTAGGTACTGGGATAAGATATAATTGCCATATCAGCCCCCAACCCCCTCCACACACATCCACCCCTGCAGATTACCAATCTCTATAAGAGAGAATAATCATGTAGTTCTTTTCACTTTATTTCTTCACAGTGGGCTCGCCCCCCCCAACCCCCCCCCCAACCCCCCCCCCCCCCCCAGTGACATCTCTCATGAATGACTCCACATGGGGGGCTTAAGCAGCAGACATGGAAGGAAATAATCGGATTTCTGCTCCTGACATTAAACATTAAAGCTAAACTAAACTCCGTGTCCAGTTCTGAAACCCAGCAAAGAGCGCGTGGTTATATGAGGATGAGGAAGAGGAAGAGGAAGGGTGCGTGCTGTTTTTGGCACTATTGATATAATAGAATAAATTGGATGGGGTGCTGTTCTCACTAAACTACAGAGAGAACGCATCCAGCTCACTGTGTGTGTGTATGTGTGTGTGTGTGTGTGTGTGTGTGTGTACACAATTACGAAGAAAAGTGGGCAGTGCGCGCGCACGACAGAGAGCGCGAGGTCTGCGGCTTAAACCAGACGTCAAATCCCGCTCAGTAATTGGGAAAGGGCGGCTGGATCACGTGGGTAAGTTGAAAGGAAAGGTGGCAGCTCTGAGTGGACGTGGGGGGGGGGCAGGGTAAGGCGCGCGCGCCGGGCTCGGATGCGCTCGCTCCATGGCGCGCTGTCCGAACGCGCAGGCGGCACGCAGACGGCAGACGGACGGGACGGCGGAGAGAACGCGGCTGGCTTACCGGGAGCTGCGAGCCAGAGCAGCAGCAGGGTCTGCAGCGTCATCGTGGAGGGGCAGCTGGGTGGCAGTGACCCCGGGGTTGCGAGGGGCAGCGGCCGCGGACGCGTGAACTTTTCTTCGGGCGGGTGCTATTCACAGTCCACAGTCCTCAGAGCGGAGACATGTTCTCTCGAACTGCTGCCAGGTCTCAGACTTTGTCTTGCAGGATTAGTTCGTGTGTGTGTGTGTGTGTGTCCGGCTCTCCTGTTGATGCGCCTCGGCTCCTGCGCTCCGGCTCTCCTGCGCGCTGCACACGCTCTGCCGAGCCAGCCTCCAACCGTCAGTGTCTTTCTGCCTCCCTCCTCCCTCTGCCTCTCTCCAAATCTCTCTCTCTCTCTCTCTCTCTCTCTCTCTCTCTCAAATCAGAGAGAGAGAGAGGGGGAGAGGGAGGCGGGGGCGGGGCTGATAAGTGGCTCCTCCCCCGGTTGATGTTGAAAGGCCGGGATAAGCAGAGCTGATCTCTGAGGACCAGGACGAGAAAGGAAGGAGGAACCATGGACAGGGGAACGAGGGGAACTAATTCCCATCAGCAGGACAGGTCCAGAGCTCGTCTTGGGGGCGGATTGGTGTCAAGATGCAGAGATTATTTATTGTGTGTTTGTGTTTTGAACTCACACACAATGGAAGCAAATACTCCGAACAAACCGGATACAGTCCCGTCTCACGAGTGTTCCTCAAAACTATCAGATTACAGAACCCAAGTCATATGTAATGTAGGCTAAACATGTTAAACATGCTACGAATAATGGAAAGGGGTAATGGAGCCTATCCCAGCATCCTTTAAGATACACACACACACACAAACACACACACACACACACAATACAGATATCCATCCATGATCTTCTTGGATGGATTTTTATCCTCTATTAGGGTCATGGGAGGGTTCCCAGTGCCCATCCAGGGGAGATCGTTTTAGGCGCTGGGCAGATACACCCAGGACAGGACACCAATCTATCGCTGGGCACACACTCACACAGACACACTCTATTATGTGTCTGCAATTTGGAGAATTCAGTTTAACTTGACCCATGTTTTTGGACTGTGGGAGGAAACCGGAGAACCCAGAGGAAACCCACACAGACACGGGGAGAACATGGAAGCTCCACCCAGATTGGAATTCGGACCAGGAATCCTTAGCGCTGAGAGCAGAACATGCCACTAAGCCACTGCTCTCACCACAATACATATATATTAATATATAGAGGTCTGTTGCATGTTGGGTTTACTATCTCGTCTTATCTTATCGTCTTATCTTACCCCGGCATGTTCACACTGACCCCCGGCGTGTTCACACTGACCCCCTGCGTGTTCACACTGACCCCCAGGGTGTTCACACTGACCCCCTGCGTGTTCACACTGACCCCCAGGGTGTTCACACTGACTCCGGCGTGTTCACACTGACCCCCAGGGTGTTCACACTGACCCCCTGCGTGTTCACGCTGACCCCCGGCGTGTTCACGCTGATCCCCGGCGTGTTCACACTGACCTTTGGCGTGTTCCCACTGACCCCGGCGTGTTCCCACTGACCCCCGGCATGTTCACACTGACCCCCGGCGATTTTGAAACTCCTGCACAAAGAACATATGCCGACATTACTGAAACTTTTTTTGTCCATAAAACACAAAAGCAAACAAAACTCCACAATGCAGGAGAAACGCGGCGGCAGCCCAGCCTTCAGAGACAGCAGGTTCTGTTTAGCGTGTTCTCGGTTCGGTTCCGCGTTCTCGTTCTCCCCTCGCAGACTGCTGATGAACATTTCCTTCCACAGATGAAATGTTGTTTCTTTAAAGATCTGTTTTCTCCACACTCAGCTCTTAATGCGTTTCCTCTGCTCAATTCCTTTAAATGTGCTCTTAAACACAAGTCTTCCTGGAAAACACATCCGGTCAGATAAAAACAAAGGCTCCCGACTTTAAAAGCAGCAGCAGTGGCAGCAGCAGTGGCAGCAGCAGTGGCAGCAGCAGTGGCGTTGGGAAACGGTTCCTGTCCCGTCGGCGGTTCAGCTCTGCGTCGCCATCGCCTGCGCTGAAACTCTGTGCAGCGTAGGATGAAATTAAAAGACTAACAAAGCATTTTAGGGTGACACATACAGCCTCGTAACAGAAACAGGTCCTCCAGAGCAGAGTAACGACCCAAAACACCGGAGAACAACCGAGAGGAGAACCGCGGACCGGCTCTGCTAAGAGTTAGAGGTGAATATACGCTGTAGCCTATCCCAGCACTGAACAGAAGGGCAGGGAAACACCATCATCTCACTAGCTTGCATATTTTAAACTATTGTAATAAAACTGGTAGACTCACGTATTGGAGAACATGCAAATTCACATCCCAGTCAATCCTGATTAATGGATTTTGACTGTCCGCTGCTCAGACACAAGCAGAAGCACCGTGGACAGGTGTAGGTTCTAGGTTCTACGGGTTTGTAAGGTTCTGCGGTTGAAGATTAAAGACTGGTGGAAGAGATGAAGATAAATAAATCCATCAGTCTGAAGGTTAAGGGGGCGGGTTAGCTCAGTGGTCAGGGTGTTGGGCTATCAATCTGAAGGTTGGGGGTTCAAATCCCAGGTCCACTGCAATTACCAGTGTGGGTCCTTGAGCAAGGCCCTTAACCCTCATTGCTCCAGGGATGTTGTGATTAACCCTGTGTTCATCTTGTAAGTCGCTTTGGATAAAAGTGTCCAATAAATGACCAAATGTAAATGTAAATGTATTACCAGAGTCCAACAAACGTTGGCAGTGTGGGTCTTTAGAAAGGTTCCTGGAACCCTGAGGCTGCAGGGATGCTGACCCTGCGCTCTGACTCCAACCATTCGGTCTTTAGATGAATCTCAGAAAATAACAGGAACCAGAACCATCCATCCATCACTCCATCATCTTCCGCTTTATCCTCTATTAGGGTCACGGTGGAGGTTCCTCATGCCCATCCAAGGGAGAACGTTTCAGACGCTGGGCAAATACACCCAGGACAGGGTGCCAATCTATCGCTGGGCACACACTCACTCACACACACACTCTATATGGGGCAATTTGGAGAATTCAACATGATCCATGTTTTGGACTGTGGGAGGAAACCGGGGAACCTGGTGGAAACCCACGTGGACACGGGGAGAACATGGAAGCTCCACCCAGATTGGAATTCAAACCGGGAATCCCCAGGACGTGCTAAGCACTACGAAACAGAACCATAGGCTGGAATGGTTTTATAAACATTTGACTTAAACAATTTGGCTCGCGGGTGCCGCTTCACACGCTGAATATTTCATAAAGACCTTCCCCTGAATCGGCGGCGTTATGACAGGCAGACGATCGCTGAAGAAATAAAACCCACAGGAAGCAACTACTCTGCTATTTCAAGGCCGGAAGCTCAAAGGAACTCGGGATCGAATCGTATTTATGAAATGAACCAAAGCGGAATGGATGAGTGTGCGTGGGGGGCGGGGTGGGGGGGGACGCTTGTTTTGGGGAAGCCTCATTTCTCAGCCTCCCGTAAGATCTGCGCTGAGGTGAAGTTCAGAAATGGCTTTCTTGTTCTCATCTGTCGGGTTCTCTGCATCTCTGGCGCTCATTAAGGCTCTTTTTTTTTTTTTTTTTGCTGAAATATGGAAGCAGATGAAGTCCTGGCAGCGAGAACAACAGAAATGCAACAACAAAAGTTTCGGTGTAAACTCTCCAGCGACGAACCGCGTTTTATTAGCGCCGGCAAATAGTGGCTTCTTTTGATCAGATAAAGCAACAGAGGAAAGAAACTTTCGGCCGACCTGCGAAACAAACGATGCCAGTAAATATGAGATTAATTACTGCAGTCTTCAGAGATGGAAG
Organism: Corydoras maculifer; assembly: GCA_019802435.1. NCBI lineage: Eukaryota > Metazoa > Chordata > Actinopteri > Siluriformes > Callichthyidae > Corydoras > Corydoras maculifer. The sequence goes on from JAFMOD010000206.1 coordinate 200,962, forward strand.
TTTTTTTTTGATGGTTGACGTGTTGCATGAGAAACGAAAAGCCTACAGCTATACGTCTGCTGACACCGTACACACTGAGCTTCCCGCCGTTAAATCTGCATTGTAGCTGTATATATATATATATATATATATATATATATATATATATATATTTTTTTTTTTTTATTTATTTATATATTTATATAAGCTCCAGAGGGTTCAGGACTGCAGCTGGCAGGAGGTTCTAAATGGTTCCAGACCATCTGCCTGAAGCTCCACAGGTTCATCAGTGGAAGCTGCCAACTAAAAATCCAGAATAACCATTTGAGGATTTATTAACTAATTAAAGGTCATTAATAATTGACTTAATGACCTGTCTGGGGTCGCCTGCTGTAGCCCAACCTCTTCAAGGAAGAATGCTGCAGTTCACAGTCTTTGTTTTGTGATGAGGTTGAGGTCAGCTTGTTTTTCTCCAAAACACACATCTCCACACTCGACTCTATACACCTATGATGATGCAAATTCAACGATCAGAAGGCGTGTTTCAATACTTTCATTCAATCGGCTGAAAGACTGCGAGACCGAGCCCAGCCGGACGTCCTGCTGCTTTCGGACCCTATCCCATCCACGCCGTGCGTCGTATTAAGCACCTTAATGATGCATGGACACAGTAATACGCTCATCGTTTCATCATCCCGCGGCCGAAGCTCTGCCATTATTTCATAGTAAGCAGTAATCAACTATAAATCCTGTGATATTCTCCATCAGGGAACCGTAACCCGGAGTGTTTATATAGTGAGCCGTTTTCTTTTACTTTAGGGATTTTGCTCATTAACAAATAGGCGAATAAATGTGTCATGGAAAATACATAAACACTAAAGCAGCGTTATTAAAGACGAAAAGGCCGAAAGTGAGGAATTGATTTCGGCATTAGAGTCCGGCCTCAGCGGCCCGGCTCGCAGTCTCGGCGCAGCTGGCGGGATGCTCTCTGGCGGGCCGAGCCGAGCCATAAATCTTATTTATGCGCCACTTTCTCATGCCTTCATCTCAAGGTGCCGCACAGCACATACATCTCACGCCCCACCTCGCACTAATTTAATTAATTGCACGGAGCCACAAAGTGACCTTTGAAACTCTGACGTTTTAAAAATTACCTGCAGCAAATTGAGCATGAGGGCGGAAAATGAAATAAATAAATGGAGGAGGTGCGGAGCAGAGCGACCGGAGAACCGGGCCGGAGAACCGGGCCTGAGACCCCGAGACGACGGCGGCGAGGAGCGTACGGTTAATATCTCAGGGACAGGACGAGATTCATGATGGAAATGATTGTTAGATTAATTTTTTTTTTTTCGGGTGGGGGGTGGGGGTGCAGGATGAAGCGATGCCCCGACTGTGAGAGACAGAGCCGTACTTAAAGATGATTGGCAGCTCGCTCGCAGTTTGATTTAAATAGAAAGTGACACATCTCTTGATTTGGCTGCAGCCTACAGATCTGCCGTTGCCTTCGATGACATGCTAGAAGTGAAAGTCACGGCGTGTGTGTGTGTGTGTGTACTTGAGATCATGTACTTGAGATCTTGTGAGTTGCGGTGTCTGCTTCTAAATACTTGTGTGAGTAACTGGGGTGAGGAGGGTGGGGGGGGTTGGGGGGTGATGAGAGCTAACACATGCATTGGTTTTCAGAGCAGGATCTTCGCGTCTTCTCTCAGTTTGCACTTTGACTTTTACAAAACAAAGCTTCATTTTAAGATCAGTGTTTGGATGAAGGCAGGACCTCCACTGGGGGGGTGGGGGGGCGGGGTGAGGGGGGGTGAACGGTGACGGGTGGATCGTCACATGGTGTGGAATCAACACCCGGCTCCACTCACTGACGTTCTACGAAGGTGTGCAGTAACCGCCTCCTGTTTCAGAGGATCCAGTGATGAGCATGTACACAGACGAAATTTACCACAGGACGTGATGGAGGCCATCGCACGACCAAATATGGGCGTAACGAGGACTACAGGGCGATGCACCGCTGATAAACCCAACAACATTTTATTTCTCAAAACCCTGATATTTAATCAACCAATCACATCATTTACATGTATTATTCATTCATTTATCCTCCAATAGGGTCGCGGCGGGGTTCCCCATGCCCATCCAGGGGGGAACGTTTCGGGCGCTGGGCAGATACACTGGATTGACAGGGCGCCAATCCATCGCTGGGCACACACTTACTCACACACACACACACTATATGGGGTAATTAGGAGAATTTAATTGACTTGATCCATGTTTTTGGACAGTGGGAGGAAACCAGAGAACCCGGAGGAAACCCACGCGGACACGGGGAGAACATGGAAACTCCACCCAGGTGGGGATTCAAACCGGGAATCCCTAGAGCTAAGAGGAGAACATGCTGACCACTAAGCCACCATGCTGCCCTATACATGTATTAGTTACGTTTATTTGGGAGGTTGCCATGGAGACAACACGCTACTGGAACACTTCCCTGATAGGAACGTTACAAACATCTTTACCCGGAGTAAACCCACTCAAACAGGGAGAACATGCAAACTCCATACAGAGAGGACATTTATTCACCCCAGCAGCTATCGAACCCGTGACCGTCTTGCTGTGATGTAACAGCATTAACTGCAACTTTACCTCCTTTTTATGACATCACCATCCTTACATCTATCATTGTAAACCTCTCATTCTAATTAGGGTTGGGGGAGGCACTGGAGCCTATCCCAGCACTCATACAGCAACAGTTGGGAAAACACCCAGAGCAGGTTGCCAGTTGTTTACGGCACAAAAACACATTCAGAGGTCATTACAGCAACATGTTCTTGACTTTACAGAGAAAAAAAAACTGCAGAGCTTGAAAGAAACTCACTACCAATACAGAGAGAACATGCAAACCACACAAAAAGGACCTTGCCAGACATGGAATCACACGCCTGGTCTGTGTGCTGTAGGTCGAGGTCCTAACACCTGTGTGCGTTTAAAGAGAACTCTTAGGAACGTTTCAGAGCACCGTCTCTGCTGAATTGTGTCCTCATATTTAAATGAGGTTAATTTAATTTGATTTGCATTTTGTAATTTAGATAGTTAGAGTTTCCTGAACATTAGACCTGATTTGACTACAACTTACAGTCAGTCACGGGACGAAGAGGGAACCCAAAAACTCCGAGCTTGATGACTGAGACGACGTTCTAATGCCTTTATGGTTGAAATTAAGGTTAGAGTAAGAATTATTGTCTGAGACATAATCACAATCATCATGATCATTATTCAATTTCATTTAATTATTAACCAAAAAATTCCCAGAAATCATGAGGACAATGCGCAGAATTACATGTTTGTTATTTATTAACTAAAATAAATGAGAAATAAAATATCATCCATCCATTATCTCTCGCTTATCCTCTATTAGGGTCGCGGTGGGGTTCCCCATGCCCATCCAGGGAAGAACGTCTCGTTGCTGGGCAGATAGACCCAGGACAGGGCGCCAATCCATCGCTGGGCACACACTCACTCACACAGACACACTCTACATGGGGCAATTTGAAGAACTCAGTTGACTTGATCCATGTTTTTGGACTGTGGGAGGAAACCGGAGAACCCGGAGGAAACCCACGTGGACACGGGGAGAACATGGAAACTCCACCCAGATGGGGATTCGAACCGGGAATCCTCAGCGCTAAAAGGTGAACGTGCTAAACCACTAAGCCACCGTGCCGCTGCTGAACAAATTATTCTTGATAATTAAAAAAATATTGAATTATTTTGTGAAAAGCAATCTGTGTGAATGTTCTCATCTCTGTCAGGACAAAGCAATCAGACCGCAAGTGTGCTGCAATGTCACTTCATTTTTGATCCAGTCCCAGTTACGCTACTTGGCGTAACGGAATGAGATGTGTTTTGAATGTCGTCATGACGATGTTGAGACGCTTATGTGATTAATAAAACTTGATTAATTGCAAAAACGATTAATTGTCCCATCCCCTGCCATGACATAACATCTGATCACTGTGGACGTAGGCTTCATACTTTATTAATGCGTTTGTGGAAACGTTCTTTGTACGTAGTTTTGTGTGTGTGTGTGTGTGTGTGTGTGTGTGTGTGTGTGTGTGTGTGTGTGTGTGTGAAATGGGCATGCATGCAGTGGTGAGATCCTGTAAGACTGAACTGAAAATGCTGATGTTTGTAGCTTTAAACTTCAAAGCTGAACTGTGGAAATGCGCCGAGTCAGCGAGCCATTAGTGAGCATTAATATTCCCTCCATCGCGTCCTCCACCCAAAACCAATTCAAAATGTAAAGCCGAGTCGAACGAGGGGCAGCTTTTCCCTTCAAACTTTAAAACCTCTGCTGATGAGGATCTGAGGTCAGATGTTCTCAGTGGAGACTCTATACATCCACCTCCCGGGTCCCACACCCACGGAGTCGCTTCCACTGACCAGACACACACACACTGTAATACAGACTGCAGTTCATCGGTACTCGGTACTCAGATGGTCAGAACCTCCACAGAGCTGCTGTCCCACTGAACATATTTACACAAACTCACACAAACACAACACGCTTCTTTGGATTGTGGGAGCCGGCGGTTCTCCACGTTGACCGCAGAACCTGGACCTCGGCTCCCGGTTATATAAGAAAGAAAACGGAACCGAGCGGCAGACAGAGCAACGGAGGCTTCAGAAGATCTGACGGCAGATGAAACGATGTTAATGGTCACACAGTCGGAGAACGCGACGTAATCAGAACGTTCACCAATCTTTTAAAAGATCAAATGAAGCAGTGAAGCAGTGATGGGTTCATCTCAGGTTCTCTGCTGATCTGAGACACAAGGTGCTTTTAACCATTTTAATGGTTCCCCTGTTTTCTCATTGTTCACAAAACACACACACACACACACACACACACACACACACACACACACACACACACACACATATATATATATACATACATTTTGTCTACCTTTCATTCTCTCTCTACTGCACTCTCACTTTCCCCTCACACATTCTCTCTCTCTCTTTCTCTCCCTCTCTCTCTCTCTCTCTCTAATGCTCTTTTTTTTAATTTATCTCTCTTTTCCTTTATTCTCTCTTTTCAGACCCTCTAGCATTTTTACAATCTCTCTCTCGTTCTCTCTCTCTCTCTCTCTCTCATACAGGACTAATTGCAGCTCATTGTTTGTTGCCCTGAGAACGTTCTTATTTGATGCTGTTTCCTTTGTGCGTACAGCGTCACATTTCTAAACCCGATGAAAGAATTTCTCAGCACTGACTTCCAACGCTACCCCCCACCCCCGCACACCCCGCACACCACCTCTTCCTTTGGGGTCACCAGTGTAGCTGCCAAGTTCTTATTATAACAGACTCTCAGTTGCTTTTGTTGTTTTGGGATTGTTTTTTTTTTATTTCATTAGTTCCTTTTAAACCTTTTTTTTTTTTTTTTAATGTTTCCTCTTTTGACCAAACGAAATCCACAGTCAGCAGAGCGGAGACTTCAGACGGCTTTTATTCACCAGTTAAACTGACGATCGGTCAACCAGTTCGAACCCATGACCCACAGAATCCTAAAAAAAAAAAAAAAACCTGGGGATTTTGTCCTGAACTCCTAACAACGAACCTCAGCGCAGGGTCCGCATCCGTACGAGATCGGCTTCAGATACAAAGCTTCAGATATTACAGATGAACAAAGTTTATTAAAGTTTATTCAGAGTGCAGAGGAACCAATAAGGTTTAAAGATTTTCAAACTGCTGCCTTGTTTATTTTCACTGAACAGTCAAAGGTTCCGCAACCAAATAATAAAGCACCTTTATTAGAACTGTTTTTGTCTCGCAGCGGGATTTCACACCGTTCTGAAAATTAAAGAGCGATGATTTCAGAAATCATAAACTAAAATCCTGTGGAAAGCCGTCATCGAACGCAGCACTGACTCACGGAACCTTCCGAACAGTAACATTCATTTCATTTTAAACTGTGACGCTGACGAACTCACCAAACTCTGTGCTAACGAGCCAGATTAATTAGAGTCAACGCCCGATGAGCCCGGAGAACAGAGAGGCGCGGATCAGAGAACAGGGTCTCCAGCGCTGGAGGACGCCGTTCTTCTCCTTAAATCACAGGCATCGCGACGACAAACACCAGGTCTGACTCTGCAGCTATACCTGCATTCAGCGCCCTTTGGGAAACATGATCGGTGTTCTAGTTCATACCCAAGGTATTTAAAATGCTTGAAGTCGGGACTGTCAGTCAGATAAAACGTTTCTCACCCCACTCCACCCATCAGGCCTTTGTGTTTGGTTTGGTTCATATATTTAAACAACAGCAAGTGAAATGTGGAACGGAATCTGAGTATCTGGAGTTGAATTAAACACATACCAAAAATGCAGGGATAGAAACTTGATTTTAGTTTATACCTCTGGAAATGGGCTACGAGTTTGTCTATAAAGTCTTATAATGTCTAATAAAATCATGTGGAGTGTCTGCCTGTAACGTCATCATTTCCACACGCAGTGCTGACCACCTCTTTTCCACCAACCCCGACTGAAGAAACGTGAGATTGAACACAATTACATGGTCTCTTTCTCCACAATCAGCAGGACGTTATTATATAAAACACTCCAAAATGTTGTACCAAGCCTTTAACAGCGAAACCTGGACAGATTTAAAAAATTTGTAAGAGTGTTATAAATAAGGTGGCTTAGTGGTCAGCACGTTCGCCTCTCAGCACTAGGGATTCCCGGTTGGAATCCCCATCTGGGTGGAGTTTCCATGTTATCCCTGTGTCCGTGTGGGTTTCCTCCGGGTTCTCCGGTTTCCTCCCACAGTCCAAAAACATGGATCAAGTCAATTGAGTTTTCCAAATTGCCCCATATAGAGTGTGTCTGTGTGAGTGTGTGCCCAGCGATGGATTGGCGCACTGTCCTGGGTGTATCTGGCCAGCGGCCGAAATGTTCTCCCCACCCCGACCCTAATAGAGGATAAAAGCATAAGATAATGAATGAATGAATGTTATAAGTGACGTGTCGGTGCAGTATGGAGAGCCGCGGCTGCAGGACGTATATGGATGTGTTGAGAAGAGGCCGCTACACTGATGAGAATGTGACACGGCTTCAGAATAAGCTCCACTATTGGAAGTCAATATCAAACGCATGGACGTCAGCGATGGAGAACCTGCCACTCAGCCGCCGAGCTTTCTGTCGATTCCACCCACCGGAGTAAATCTGCCCGGTGTTGGGTGAAGATGTCATTACCTCTGTGACATAACGGCTATTGTACGTTATAAACGGCACATTTAGAAGATGTGAAGCATGAGAAAACAACACGCAGGGTTCCAGCTCGCGGTCTCCACGCCGACATTAGTGTCAGAGTGAGAGAGCTGAGGGCTTCGCTCTCCACGTTCCACATGCATCACCTCCACCGACCGGGTTCTCATCCATGTCTTCCTCAGCTCCGCAGGTCCGGACGAGGCCGTCGCACTGTGGTGATCCTGATCCAATCAGGGATTTCTATTCATTCGGGGGATTTTGGGAACCTGAGCAGAGGGGTCGTTTCTGAAGGCACTTTTCTTTTTCAGTGCATCACCCGTCGCTCCGTTTCCCGAGTTTGTGTTCTATTAAACTATCTGTTAGACAGATTATCAGTACGATCAAACAAGGACACAAACCCGAATCTTTATGAGGTTTGCTCCGTCTTTATGCTCTATTCATTAAGATTCGTTAAGGGTTTTAGCCCCGCGGTCCGATCAGCACTCCAATCACAATACACTAAATCATTCTGCAGATATTTTTGTTTAACTCAAAGTAATTTTCCATTCAGTAAAATGACTTGATATGGGGCCCTCAGAGGTCCCTTAAGGTCCCTCATCATGAGAATAATTATTTTAAGACATTTTAAGTCTTTAGCATAAAAATGAAATTTTCTGATTTGTTAACAGAGGGTGATGCAAAAGGTTGGTCCCCGTGGGGGCCCCTAAACCTCCGATTGGCTCCTAAAACACAAGAACTTCAATCCTTTATGATCTGATTGATTCTGCCAGATTTATCTTCTCCAGCTCAAAATAATTATTTATTCATTTTTTTTCTAGCTAATTATATGCCGTCATAGACCAGTTGAAAGGTCATATCCAATCAGACGACACCGTTTCCCGGTGTTTGCGTTCTATTACACTATCTGTTAGACAGATTGTCAGTGCGATCGCAGCAAAGAGCCGAAGAGAAGTCAATTCCTCACGACAAATCCCTGCGACTTACTCATTCATAGATTTGATAAGGTGAAGGTGGAGAGATTGTGCTTCTTTAGAAGCGAGGGCGTGAGCAGGCATCAGTCTGGTAATGTAATGCAGTTGGGAGATAAGAAGCGGTAGGCATGCACACGTGGGATGGAATCTGTGTTTATTATAATTAGCGGTGATGTTCTGTGTGAGGAACTGTGTGGCGGATGTTTTAAAAAACACGGGGCCTTCACCGTGGCAGTGCCAAATCCACCGAAAAATAGTAGGGAGGGGTCAGGCAGGGTAAAACTGTGCCGATTCGAATATGCAAAGCTTGCCCATTGTGGAGCCCCATATCGGGAACAAGTATTAAGATGAACGTGTTTTAAGACTTTATAAACCCTCCACCACTGAGCACGAACAGCATTCATGTTAAATTCAATTCTTCCATCTGTTATGTTCCGCTTTGTCCTCTATTAGGGTCACGCGGGGGGTGGGTTAGGGTTAGGGGTTAGGGTTTTTCCAGGGCAGAACGTTTTGGGCGCTGGGCGCTGGCACCCAGAACAGGGCACCAATCTATCGCTTGACACACACTCACTCACACAGACACACTCTACATGGGGCAATTTGGAGAATTAAATTTTACCTTGATCCATGTTTTTCGACTGTAGGAGGAAACCGGAGAACCCGGAGGAAACCCCCGCGGACACGGGGGAGAACATGGAAACTCCACCCAGATTGGGATTCGAACCTGGAATCTCTACGACTGAAAGGAGAACATGCCAACCACTAAGCCACCGTGCCGCCCAGATCAAATTCAATTAAATAAAATTGTTTTCTGGCCGGTGACCCTTCAGATAGAAATCTCAGCCGAATGGAATAAAATAAACGGTGGAAAGCCTCGCTCGCCGAGCCGAACCACAAAGTATTTCCCTCTAAAGGCTTTGATTCGGCGCGACACCCTGACACAGTCGCAATTCTGAATCGTCAAGGTGTTCGGATGGAAATTAAAGGTAAGCACATCCTTGAGAGATTTAAACATACATTCACTCGCAGCTCATTCGCGCCTACAATCAGCTGCGAGAATAAAATCCCTGCCTGTCCTTCAGAGGCTCGGTGTTCTCTGCCTCAGATAAACCTGCTGTTGTTTTGCTCTTTCTTCGAACTCACAAAGCACACGTTCTCCTCCGCCGTGCAGGTGTGAAGTCTCATTACACACATCTCATTCCGACAGAGTACGACTTACACAAAGTTACCATCAAGGAGAAACAAACAACTGAACTTTCCATCAGGCGAAGTGAGGCCTTGACCCGAAACTTGGGAGAGTAATAGAAAAAAAAATAAAAAGTATTTTTAAAGGTCAGGGAGGAGGTGGCGTGGTGGTGTTGCTACAAGTGAATTCCTGACCTTCACTTTCTGAGAACTCAGATCTAGTTTTAAAGCGGCAACTGCAAAATGTAGCTTCACTTCAGGAACCAATGAGCTCATGAGCTGCGTAATGCACTCTGTCAGTGTTTCTGTAATTACCCTCGTTATAAACGACAGATCAACATATCTGCTCAAGGCTTTATTGGAATGAACATTTATTTTAATACAAAATAATAAATAACTTTAAATTTTAGGACACTACGACTATGATAGCGGAGGGGGACGTGCCAGTGAGAAAGTCCATGCTGACTTCTGATTAACTTTGAGACGCAAGAACACAAACCCGAATCTTTATGAGGTTTGCTCCGTCTTTATGCTCTATTCATTAAGATTCGTTAAGGGTTTTAGCCCCGCGGTCCGATCAGCACTCCAATCACAATACACTAAATCATTCTGCAGATATTTGTGTTTAACTCAAAGTAATTTTCCATTCAGTAAAATGACTTGATATGGGGCCCTCAGAAGCCCCTTAAGGTCCCTCATCATTAGAATAATTATTTTGAGACATTTCATGTCTTTAGCACAAAACTGAAACTTTCTGATTTGTTAACACAGGGTGATGCAGAAGTTTGGTCCCCGTGGGGGCCCCCAAACCTCCGATTGGCTCCTAAAACACAAGAACTTCAATCCATTGTGATCTTATTGATTCTGCCAGATTTATCTTCTCCAGCTCAAAATTATTATTATTATTTTTTTTTCTTGGTAATTATATGCCGTCATAGACCAGTTGAAAAGTCATATCCAATCAGACGACACCAAACCGAACGGGATCAGACCGGATGTGATGATGGGGGATGCTCTCTGTAATCCCAAAAACGTGTAAGAGGGGGTCTACGTCTTTAGAAAGTGGGACTGCACTCTCCTTCTACATTACTGCGGAAACCTATGCAGGCACAGGGAGGACATGCAGACTCCACAGTAAGGACCTTAATTTGCCCCGACCGGGATTCGACTCCTGACCCCCCCCCCCTCCACACACGTTCCACAGATTGTAGATGCATTGTGCTTACAGTTCAGAGATGTCATCACATCTTCTTAATAGAGCAAGTGACTGGAGCGTCAACGTTCGGACTATTTAATGAGATAATATCTGTTTAGAAAATTAAAGTCCCTGCGCAGTGGCAGTTTTGTTACGCGGCGGTGGAGCCGTGTAAACACGGCACTGCTTATTAACCCGGCCACCTCGCCTCACCGCCACGTCGCCGTGCCACGCCGTCCCCGTAATGAAATGCTACAGTTTTTCTGTTAATATTAAATAACTTGTGCTTCAGGAAGAGACTTCTCTCCGTTTTAATGCGGTACGTGTCAGAGGTGAGGCGTTAAAGGGTTTGTGGAAAACGGAGTTCAGCAGCAACCTCCACCCGCGTCGACGAGGCGTCTGGTTTAATGGTTTGTTGTGTAATGATTTTTTATTTTTCCAGCAGCAGCAGCAGCAGCAGCAGCAGGGCGATACAACGGGCTGCATCCTCGCATCACCATTAAAAGTTTGTGGGTTGTCTGCGATCTGATGTTGCCTTTGTGGGAACGTGTTGGTTTGTGAGTCTGCACAGTGATGGACCAGCATCCCATTCAGGGAGCCCGCTCACATATACCTTGTTAAACTCCAGCATCGTATTATTTCTACGCAGATTCCAATAGTCTCTCCATTGGTTTTTCTTTTTTCTTTTTAATTCTTAGCTATTTCGTGCATGTAAAACATCACGGAATCCAAAATCTGGAGGTATTTCCTCCCTAAATGCATGTTCAGGCCCCCCGCGGCGGCGACCCGGACCCCGCGCTGTGGAATCTGCGCTCTGTTCCTTTTCATGTTTGCAAATATATCAGTTACACTGAAGCTGACGATGATCCCGGGAGTCAGCGGCGACTCTGCTGGATCAATGGGAGCCTTATTTAGGTCAAGGCCATGTGATGGAGGGACAGACCCGGGGAGGTAGCACGTGGTCCTGCCCAGACGTGATTAATGGTCCAGAAGAACACAGTGTCCTCTGCTAAACAGTCCGTCTCCGTTCCGCGTGTCTTTAAACCAAAAAAAAAAAAAAAAAAAGAAGTCACAAAACGTTCTTTATCTATTTTCTTCCCATCTGTTTAGCTCCACACAGCATCCATCTGTACACAGCTGCTGGAGGAAGAGCCACTGACTCACTGGCTGCAGGCATTATTCCTGAAGATGCGGCGGTCACGCCATCAAAGTGATGGCTCACAAAGCCTGGTGTCTTGTACATTACATCTGAAATCATCTCCAGTTTACGTAAAATATATCTATATAAAAAAAACTCAACAACAACAACAACAACAACAACAACAAAAAGAAATGAGGCCGGAGTCAACGATTCATTCATTTGGTTTTAACAAACTTTGCTGGAATGAGGAAGTGCCTTCATTAGGACGGCCGGCCTCGGCTTTTCAAACGACATCCTGCCTTTAATTACTGCTCTCCAAAGCATTTAATTATTCGTCACCAGAAGCAAATTTCCATTACCGTCTCTAATATCATATGCACTCTGACAGCAAGTCCAGACTCCCCATGGTTAGCAATCATTGACCTTCCTTCTATTCTGAGAAGTGAAGGAGTTACAGGGCACTTATTTAAACGTGTTCTTCGGGACCAGAGGAAGAAGACAGAGGAGGAATTGCACTGGGACACTGAGTGACACTTCAATTAACTTCCCGTCTTCTCCGGAGCTCCTCGGCGCTCAGATTGGAAACCAAATATATTCTGAAATAAGAATGTGTACCATAAAGTTCTGATGTTTTATGCAAATATGGGTCACATGCAGCTGACGCATGCGTGATAACAGACACGTAGGTCTGCGTCACGGCTGCGATCGGCTTCCCAGCAACTTCCATCCATTCATTATTCATTCATTCGCGGTGGGGTTCCCCAATGCCCATCCAGGGGAGAATGTTTCGGGCGCTGGGCAGATACACCCAGGACAGGGCGCCAATCCTTCGCTGGGCATACACACCGAAGAAACCGGAGAACCTGGAGGAAACCCACGCGGACACAGGGAGAACATGGAAACTCCACCCAGATGGGGATTCGAACCAGGAATCCCTAGTGCTGAGAGGAGAACATGCTAAACCCCTCAGACCCACATTCTTATATGTTGTATTTTTTTTTTAAGGTATTGAAATGAGATCCGGCCTCAAACAAAGTTGAGATACCAGTACATGTCTGCACGACCTCATATAATATATACACACACACACACGCAGCATGAATACACACGTATATAAGGGTTTATACACAAAGGAAACAATGCCTCATCAAAAATACAGACTGCAGTTGATTGTCAGTCGTTGAAAGCCGCAGAACAGTTCCTGCATTCAAACGGAGCTTCAGATCGGATCGGCAGATTGTACGTTCAGGAGAAAGACAACAATAAGTCTCGTGGCAATGAAAGGTGACAGGGGTAACATAAAAGATCGGTGGAAAAAAACCTGACAATTTACTTTTGTCCTTGGATTTATGGCCTTGAAGCTGAAAATCAAGATTCGGTCGCATTTATTGTGAGGCCTTTAGAAACGAAAAGAAAAGAAAAGAAGAATGAAAGCAAAAAAAACCACAACATCTCTGCTGCAATCTCTGCAGCGACTGATCAGCTGAGCACATCTCTCTCCATCTCCCTCATTCCCTCACCCTCTCGAGCGCTCACTCTGCGCTCGCTCGCTCGCTCTCAAACGCATGCAGTCAATTTCCATGTAGTTGTTTGCATGTGCTCCGGCCGTGTGACTGCATCACTAAACTCTGCAGAAGGAACAACCGGCTCATGTGATAAAAGTCACACATGGCATTTAGAAAAGTGTCTCTGTGAGAAACTCACTAAAGTTCATCTGTTTCAGACTCACAGACAGGTCTGATATACAGACGCCACGGTCCACTGACATCGCCGTGCGCCGTGGATGCATCGCTTTAAGTTCATTTATTTAAGAGACGTCTGTTCAATATGTTTCCCACATGTCAACGTTTTTCTGTGAATACTGTTTGTAGGCTACATCACTACACACTACATCCTCATTGCAACACCATCCAACACAACACAGAGTTTAAAGGTCTACTATTATCCATCCATCCCTCCATTATCTTCCGCTTTATCCTCTTTATCCTCTACTAGGGTCGCGTGGGGGGGGGGTGCGCTGTGCACACACTCATTCACACAGACACAATCTATATGGGGCAATTTTCCTTCAACTACGTGTCATTTAAAAAAATGACAACGAAAACAGACAAGTGTTCTGCAAGTGGAACGTCCTTTTTAACTTCCGAAATAATACACATTTTTCTGATAAATGTCGTCATGACGATGATACAGGGCTCTTACAATGAATTAATTGTAACATTTTTAATTATGATTAATTGCAAAATTAATGAATTGTCTCGTTCCATCTGTTGGACGCGAGCCGAGGTCCTCCACACTGTGGAACCTTCTGGAACCTTGTAGTCGGTTCCATGCTGTAAGTCAGAATTGCAGCAGTGATGCATTAATGGCTGAAATTTACATTTAAATTAAAAATCTCCTCCCTCTTTATAATAATGTGCTCTAATCCACCTTGAACTAACATCCGAGGAGGTCGAATTATGGAACTGTGTGCGCCGTGTCAGCCGGACCTTCACTCAGAACCCAGAGGATGTTGAGCAGTGATCCTAGATTGAGGAACTTGAGGTGTGAGGAGCCCGGGGTGAGCGAGCGAGCGAGCGAGCTTAAGTCTGATGGAGGATTCGCTGGTTATACATGAACACCCCGGATATTTAAGCAGACTCATGCGCACATCTCCAGCCCTGAGCGGCTTAGGATGGAAGCTTAAGACTTTAACAAATGAGCCTTGTGGAAAATAAAGCCTTAAAGCTTCTCCATGAAAAAAAAAAAAGTGTAGTGAATTACACCATGCGCTGATTTTCTCTCACCTGAAAAAAAAAGGCAATTTATTTCTATCTATTTGCTGCGATGCTTTTCTTAAACATGAATCGGGAGTGAATTTGCAGAAGGAACGTTTAAAACAGAACACAGTGCGCGAGAAACGCCGGACGCCGGGCTACTGGAAGCCTGATGTGAGACCTTTTTTTCTTTTTTTATCTTACTTTATTAAATTAGTGTAGCATAAGCTTTTTTTTTTGACTTTCAAGCTGCTCCACTTTCCAAGGTAAATGCAATTTTCAGGGTATTAGGAATAAGTGATGAGGAAGAAACCTTTTAAAAGACAGACATCTATCTGGTTTATTTAAAAAAGCTCTCAGCAAGACTTTTCCAGCCGCCATCGATGACATGAGGCTGGCAGCGCTCTATAGAACGGCCATATGGATGTGGGCGTCGACGTTCGGGCGCTATATACTAGTTTTTGAAGCGAAAGTGGACAGTATAATCAGAAATACTCTCCTCATCATCTACAGGACCTGGAGAAAAACATCTGTTAAGTGTTTTGAGGAACCTCTGGAACCTCTATAAGTGTTCTGAGCAACGTTTAGAACCTATTCACAGCACTTAAAGCATCTCCTTGTGCCTTAAGCAACCTCTGAAACCCTGTAAAGAGCTTTGAAGATCCAGCAGAACCTCTTTCAGCACTTTTAACACTGGTTTGAACCTTTTTAGGTGGAACTGGTTACTGAGCATTCTTCAGAAAGGGGTCTTAAAGAACATTTATTCTACAACTTGAACGTTCCTAAACCACCTGAACTCACCCCATCCAACACATTTGGGAGAACGTTGAGACTTGGAGCAGAACGTCTTGTTAAACTTTAGTGTCTGATCTGATCTTCTGGGTGAATCGTCTGATCTTCTCAGAGGAGTGAAAACATTTAAAAAATTCGACCAACCAAACAAAAATGGGTTTTCTAAAAGCTCCTGCAGGTTCTAAGGGGGCGGTGTCCCAATACTTTTGACCCTATAGCGTATAAACTCTGCGATCCCCGTCTTTGTGTTCGGTGGTTATGTACCTCCACCCTCACGTGTCAGAACCTGCACATTAAGCCTCTTTACGTGCTTTATGTTGTGCTTAGGAAGCAAAAATAAGAGGAATGGCTCCCACAACGTTAAAGTAATCCAGGTTTTAGGAACCGTGGCAGACGGGATAATAAGTCCTGATGTCAGGTGAGAAAAAAAAGACATTTAATAGGAGCTGGATCTACTTTATGCTCTTTATGGTGAATGAACAGGAAGAAAAAAAAAGCCCTCAAATCACATTCCCCTCACAGCTCGGTCTCGGTCCAGAGTGTGCAGCTGGCATCACTATTGACCCAGGGAATATTTTGACGTCGATCAATAGATTCCTACAAGCGTGGAACGCAAGCGTTTCGATTCAAATGTCTAAATATGTTTCCCTTGTGCTCCGGTCTTCAAAAGCTTGTGCAAAAAAAAAAGAAAAAACAAAATCAATTTCAGCAAGATTAGGAATAGTCAAGGCCTCCGCACTAATTGGGCTTTGCTTAGCCAATGACGGCGGGACACCGAACGACGTGTGATTTTATCTGATTTCCAATACCCACTGACACTGAGAGTAGCCTTAAAAAAAAATAATCAATCGCATCATTACTGGTGCCATCAGCCCTGCTACCAACATTCAGCCGCACGTCTTGCTGCCTCTGCCTTTAATCACATTTCTATAGTCAAGTAAGTAGACCTTTAAGGGATGATCGCTGCCAGCGTGCATCTAATACGGCTTATTTTCAGCTGCAGACATCTCGGGTCTGCCTCGGGGTTCTAAGAATAAACATGACTGGTACTGCAAACGAAGGACTAAATTAATATAGTAAGTAAAGCTGCATTCTAACGAGTGGAAACGTATGTTTTGTTGTTTTCATATCTGTATACAGACTGATATCAGCTGTGAAGGTGCTTCCTGATTGGTCGGATTGGGTGTTTATTTTCGCTGCTGCACAATGAGGGGCGTGGCCATTACGTAATTTTAATATCCCCCTGTCAAAGGTGCTGCCTCCAAAAGCCAGATGGTGTTGCATTACCAGTGGAGATTCCCCAGTCAGGCCTCCCAACCATCAGACACGACCGATTGTTAAGTTACAGGCGGTTACATCACTCTGGACCACTCACACATGGGGAGAACATGCCAATCTTATTGTGCTGTAATGCTAATGTGAATCAGTGTGTTTATCAGAAGTGTCATATAGTGAGATTCGGCATCTTGATGATTGGTCAACTTGACGAAAATGATGTCATGCATGCTGTTCGTTAAAAATATACGTGAGTGGCATATTAATGGGCACCCAGGGGGTCGTGTTTTCGCCTCCACAGAACTGAGTTTAATTCCAAGATAGTCATTCGTATAGAGTTGGTATGTTCTCCTTAGATAACAATAGCAAGATAGGACAGACAAGGTATATTTGTGCTGAGAGTATGGTATGGAGTAAGGTATGTTCTCCTTACCCAACAGTCTGTCGACCTGTCGACCTGTCCATGGTGTTTGTCTAAAGGGGTAAAGTGCAGGGAAAGACCATAATCCGTTATTAAAAGATAAGTATGCTAGTAATTAAATTGTTGTAGTCAAGATCAAAGTTAGATTTCATAAACATCAGCAACCAAAAATCCAAAATAAAAAGGGTGTTGTCGGCGTACAGATGTGCGGCAGCTGTCAGTATAAACAGCGAGCGGCCGGCGCGTGAGAGGTGTTCATGTAAACATCGCACTAATGTTGTAAATTAGACTTCACTCCACTCGCCTTGAACTCGGGCTCAGAGTGTGAGTCGCGCTGGGAACGGATACTGAGAGCTTGTAAAATACGTCCACTTCACTCCGCCCTCATCCGAATCCCCATTCGTCACTTTTTCTCCGGCTCTGTAATAAATACTGGGAAGGACCGAGTTCCGCTCGTGTTCTTGTAGGAGTTCTTGATGGGCTTTAATAAGCGGGACCTCGGGGGCACGGATCACACATACAGAGGAGAGGAACCGCCCACATCCTCGAGTTAGACATGTGATAGAAAGCATCGTTATGAGATTACTGTGCATCTCGGGTAAGTGGAGATGATGGAGAAGCACCATCACCACCCCCCCTCCTCCAACCCCACCCCCCCAAATACTTTGCAGGAGATTAAAGAGGATCGTGAGGGTGATGAAGATGGGAGCGTCCTCGGCTGGAACTGCAATGAGGACTGAAGGAACCGAGGAGGTTCTAGTTGAAGGCAGATACGCAGTTCAAGCGTCTATATGTGGCGTTATTTCATATCTGACAGAGCTGATTCTACAGGCTCTGTATGTCCTCGGATTGGCGGTCCGTAGCCGAACTACACTACAGTCTCAGTCGCTACTTCACGGCACGCAGAATCTCACCACGGAATCATAAAACCTGCCATAATATTTGATCAAAAGCAGATTCTGCAGGCGATGATAATGCTGTCATTCATCAAAGTGACACGGAGCCACGAGCTACGTCTCCATGAACCTCCATGCACGAAGCCTGACGCAAGCGCCGCGATGACAACACGCTGTTTGTGGATTCCGCCGTCAGCGCTTTGTTTTTATCTAAGTGACTTCGCGAAGGCGCCATTTTCCACAAATCCATTTTTTTTTTTTTTTCTAAAGACAATCAATTAAAAAGATATTTTTTCACATACACATTTACACTCATCATCCACTTCATTAGGTGCATGTTGTTAGTACCGGGTCGGACCCCCTGCTGCTGCCAGAACTGCCTTAATTATCCGCTGCATAGATTCAGAGATTCAACCGCGATGCCATTTTCCCATTTCAACATGTCGGGCTTTAGGATTATTAAAATCATCCATCCATCCATCATCTCCCGCTTAATCCTATATTATGGTTCCCCGTGCCCATCCAGGGGAGAACGTTTCGAGTGCTGGGGAGATACACCCAGTATCTGTCGCCAATCTATCGCTGGGTACACACTCACTCACACAAACACACACACACTCTATATAGGGGCAATTTAGGGAAGCATTTTACCCCAAATCCATGTTTTTGGACCATGGGAGGAAACCGGAGAACACACACGGGCACGGGGAGAACATGCAAACTCCACTCAGATCAGGATTCAAATCTGGATCCCCAGCACGGAGAAGTGTGCTGACCACGCCCTTTTTTAGAATCATTAAACTGAATATTGATATCACTGAATTACTGAAACCGGATTCAGCGATGAACACAGAACAAAACGGATTGGGTTCTGAACATTCACCACGGAACCTGATCTCCACCCTAATCTGTGCTACAGCATGGTGGTGCCGTGAGAACGTAGTGTCTCCAGTTTCCCAACCCTGTCTTTACTCCGATACAGAACCCAGGCAGGTACAGGGAGGACATGCAGGCTCCACACAGAAGGGCCCTGTGTTTACCCCAAGCAGGAATCGAACCCGGGAGGTTCTTGCAGTCAGGTGCACCGCCGTGCTGCCGAACACAGCAGCAACATTCTGATCAGCTCCATCAGACTTTAAATCAGTGTTTACTGCTAAAGGTGGAATGAGTTCCCGTCTGCTGCCCCGCGTATGTGCAGATCATCAGGGATAATTGCGCCGCTGAAAGGCTAATAATGAATGTGATTAATAGCGATTGTAATGATGTGAATCACATCAAGGTGTCACAGCAATTTTCCCGCTAATCCGCCGCTGATCTCATTACGAACAGAAGGACCTGGACTTTATTTAAACCGTTCCAGTCTTTTTATTCCACCAACTGCATCCTGTCATTAACCTCATGAGTCCGGCTCATTAAAGCATCTGCCGCTTTTGCTTTCGGCCTCAATTCTCCCGAAAAAAAAAAAAAAACTGAAAAATGACAGTTGAGTGAAAGTCGAGATGGAAACGGCTGCTAACGGGAACCATTACAGCCGCCGTGGGAAAATATAATCCCTTAATCCGGGCACAGAAGGGCAAAGGTGGAGATTGAAGCGAAGTCAGAGGGAGATATCAGACGGAGCGCGTGGGCAAAGATGAAGCGTCGGGTTAAATTAAGAGCGGGGTTGATGAGCCGGAGTGGCAGCGCACACCTGAGTGCTGCCATTTGGTTTCACCACTCAATCCCACTCAGCATCCCACTGCAAAGCGCTAATGAATTTAGCCGGCGCTCGCCTCGCCACCCCCTGACCTGTTAATGGACTCCCCCGGGTTAGTCCATCACGGCCGCCGCTTTCCCTTCCTACACTTCGAACTCAAAAACCAGGGGAAGAGTCACTTATGGAGTCAATAAAAGCTCGGCCGCATCAAACGAGGGAGAGCGCCGTCTGCGGTCCACACCGGCCGACGGGGAGCGGAATTAATAAAAAGCTCAGATTGCTGGAAACAAAGCCCAGAGCTTCTGAGGTTCGGGAACAACGAGGCCCCGCCGGGTCGCGCCCACGGCCCGCTGCAGCTCAACAGGAGTTCTGATGAATTTTGGTTCTGCATCATCATCTGCTGCAAAGTCAGAGCAGAACCAACTGCAGAGAATTATTACATCACAATTCTGACATCGGGTGACAACAGTATTATGTATGTATGTTCATATATATATATATATATATATATATATATATATATATATATATATATATATATATATATATATATATGTGTGTGTGTGTGTGTGTGTATTTATATATATATATATATATGTGTGTGTGTGTGTGTGTGTGTGTATATTTATATATATATATATATATACACATATATACATATGGGTGGGGTTCCCCATCCAGGGGAGAGTGTCTCGGGCGCTGGGCAGACAGACCCAGGACAGGGCGCCAATCCATCGCTGGGCACACACTCACTTACACAGACACACTCTATATGGGGCAATTTTGGAGAACTCAATTAACTTGATTCATGTTTTTGGACTGTGGGAGGAAACTGGAGAACCCGGAGGAAACCCACGCGGACACGGGGAGAACATGGAAACTCCACCCAGATGGGGATTAGAACCGAGAATCCCTAGCGCTGAGAGGTGAATGTGCTAACCACTAAACCACCGTGCCATATATATACACACACACACACACAAAAGTATTAAAAAGCAGGTTTAATACAGGTTTTTTGAAGGTTCTCCATGCAGAACCTCACTTTCCATCATATCTACTGTGTGTCTCTCCCCGCCGGTCTTCTCTGTCTCCCTCTGTCTGTTCCTCGGTTCCTCTCTCTTTCTCTACCTGTTGTATATTTATATGTTTACCTCCTACTGCTTTCCCTCTCTCTTTTTGCTCAGCGGTCCGTGTTGGCGGCTCTTATCATAGTTCATCCAGAATTTCTCTTTGTGCACCTGATGTGATCCCGGCTCTTTGCCAGTCGCTCATGTGTGCAGAGCGATTCGGTCCACTGCGGCGCTTTGCTCTGGTCTGATGCTTTCAGTTTTCATTTGTAAGAGCTGGCTGCGCACTTTCCCGTGGCTCCGGCGTCACGTTGCCCCCTTAGTGGTTTGGCACCATCATCCCATTAAAGGGACTATAATCAGTAACGCGCTGCTAATGTCAGAACCACTACAGCGTAGGGTGGGCTTGAGGTGTGTGTGTGTGTGTGTGTGTGTGCGCATGTGTGTACTTCAGATATACACACTGTAAAACAAAGTTTGTTTATATACTTACAATTTGGGAACTTTGAGTCCAGAATTGGATCCCCACGACACAAGTCAGTAGCTTTTAAGTCAATGCCGTGGTGTTACAGTGAGGGCGTGGTGGGCGGAGCCTGTAGATGGGACACAGGCTTAAGACTCAGACCTGGCTGTAATTAGTCTCTAATTTGAGTACTTAATCACAAGCTCACATATCTTTTAAGATTAGAGCGAGATCCCTGTAATGCATTATAATATATGGGTGTGTGTGTGTGTGTGTGTGTGTGCCTATGATTCATTATTTTAAAATAATTATCCTAATTGACTTTTTACGAATGATGTCATGTGGTATTAATCGTTAAAATCCTGCAGACCTGCTGCCATTATAGCCGTTCTCTTGACCACCCCCACCCCCCCCACCCCCCACGAGTGAACACTGAGGAGTGAACACATTCAGTGTGCAGTAAAATGTAAGAAATGCGCCATGACCCAAATTACAGAGGAGGATTAGCTGAGACCCGTGAGTGGGTCATAAGTGAGAGTGGGCTGGTATCACCAGGGAGATATTATACCACACTAACCTTGACTTAACTTTAATTACACACTTAATCAAACGAGATAAAGCCAGTACAAGTTAATCATGATTCCAATTAAAACGCTCGGGGCGAAACAGATCCGCTCCACGGTGCAGAATCCCACTTCCACACAGAGGTTCCGACGTACGTGGGTAACACGACTCCACTGCTGCCTTTCTGTTAGACCGTCTCGGTTCCAATTCATCCCCATGGTGTGCCTCATAGACCCCATACACGCCCACCACATGTTCGGTGTTTCCTATAAACATGTCCTTTGACGTGTATTTACAGAAACATAAAGAAAGAGCTCCAAAAAATAAAAATTTAAGAAAAGTTTGACTCTCTCTCAATTCAATTCAATTCAATTCAATTCACTTTGCTTTATTGAGATGACAAATGTTTACATTCGTAATGTCAAAGCATATTATATACATATAAAATACAGGAATACATAAATAAATAAATACAAGTTATGTTAATTCAGTAGTAAAGATTATGTGTGTGTGTAAATAAATAATAATAGTAATAATTATATGAAAATGTCCTCCCCATGTCCGCGTGGGTTTCCTCCGGGTTCTCCGGTTTCCTCCCATAGTCCAAAAACATGGATTAAGTGAATTGAGTTCTCCAAATTGCCCCATATAGAGTGTGTCTGTGTGAGTGAGTGTGTGTCCAGCAATGGATTGGCGCCCTGTCCTGCCCAGCGCCCGAAATGCCCCCCCCCCCCCCCCCCCCCCTCCCCGCGACCCTAATAGAGGATAAAGCGGAAGATAATGAATAATGAATTATATGAAAAATAAAAGTATGTATAGATATATATATATATATAAACAGATAACAGTCTCTCTCTGTCTCTGTTTTTAAAAGTCCCTGCGTATACAGAATAAAAGGACCGACATCAATACCCATAAGGACGTAACATCTAAAGAGAGGAAGCCTGAGACTTGGACTTGTTACTATTAATACTCAGTATGTAAATGAGAACCTGAGCAGGTGGAGCTGGCGGTAAGTAAAACCTGGTCAGGAACAGGATGAGACCCGGGTGGATGTGGTTGTATACTTTATGACCGTGGCATTTGAATAAAAGAAGACCGCACTCATTTAATTTGTAATGTAATCATCACATCAGAAAGGTTTAAGTAATCTGAGATTACACGGCTGTAATAGTTAATCTAATCCAGTCCACTGTGGATTTCAATCGACACTGACATCATCAGACTCAAGGTGATTCAAGCAGAAGACTTTGAGCAAAGACTACAAATCCAGACTTGTATAAGCGTGAGGTAACTCTGTGCTACTCATGTAGCATTTAACTGACTAAACCACAACAAGCTTTACAATCGAAAGAGGCTGCAGGCACTTCACTCTGCATTTGACTTACAAAGTGCGTGCTATTACAGCGGCGACATGGACTAATGACAATAAACAAAATGAGCTCACTGAACCGACCAAATAGGTTCAGCAGACTCAGCCATGCAAGTGCCATGGAAATGATCACATACTGATGCACTAACTCACCGACTCGGGACGATCACCCACCCGGCCGATGTGCAGATCGGGTTTATTTAAGCGGGATTACGCAGAAGAGTCATTAGGGCTGAATGATAACGACTAAAGAGACAAATGCAAATGTCTACCATTCAGTCAACTCATACAAATGAGAACTATGGAGAAGCTTGAATCATGTTTTGAGAATAGCATCGGATCAGAAGGACCTTTGATCCCTAACATGGTGGAGCTTTATGTGCGAGGTGCCCAGACCTGTTTCCTCAGCAGGGGTGTGGTTCCACATGACCCGATCCAGAACAGCACTGATGCTGATCGCTGGGAAAAGGAACCAATCACGTCAGAGCTTCCTCTTATAAACCAAAAACACAGAGATTCATAAAACACTGCAAATCAAAATAGTACAGACGTCATCTGGACCTCCTGCAGCGAGAAGCAGATGGTCACATAACAAAATGAATGAAAGAGTCACATGACTCATTTTGGCGAGTCTGAAATGACAGAAGTAGAAACAATGTGAGCGACTTGGTCCCGTTGTTGAGTCATCTGATTGGACACTATGTGGAAACAGACAGGGAGACCTATACATTAAACTCGGTCCCCACTTTACTGCCATTCATCCAGAGGAGCCTTTGTGAGGTCACTGATGTTGGACAGGGGGACCTCAATGGACTCATCCTGTCATGTCTTCATGGACAGTGCGTTGTGCACTGGGGCACAGTCATGGAGGAACAATGAAGGGTGTTTACCAAAATGTTCATAGTCCAAATGTTAAAATGTCTGCAATGAATAAAAGGTGTGTCCTAATACTTTTTATCCATATGGGTCAGTCTAGAACTTCCACACCAAGTCCAACCACGTCAAAAACCTTCCTCAAACTGTTCCTCTCCAGTGGGAAGCTGTATACAATTATTCATACAGCTGTCTAAAATGCCCGGCATGGTGCTTGATTTTATTATTTTATACCCCTGTGGTAATAAGACCGGATAAAGATCTGCGTTCCAATCGTTCTACTCGTGTAACCACTTTGTCCTCACAGACACACAACGCAGTCTGACATTATTAAAATATAAAGCTGATATTGTGTTTAAAATGGTTCCACGAGACACAAAACGCCTCCGAGAAGCAAACAAACGTCCTTTAAAGGCTTCAGCGCCGATCATGTGACTCCCTTCATACCCACAGTGTATGAATTCTTCATGGGTTCTTACGGCGGGTCCCGGTTCACCTCCAAGTGATTTCGTGATTTTAAGAAAACAACCCAGAGTTGGGTTTATCGGGCCTCCAGCTTCACACCAAACCCGAAAGATAAAGAGAGAGAACCAGAACCACATGCCACGATGGACGGGAGAGTCCTCCTAACCCTCATCCAGCCCCTGATACTAACCATCAGCATGGAGGGGGGGGGTCCCTAATACCATACAGTGCACATTAAATAATTATAAAATATTACAACATTATAACTATACATAATGAAATTTAGATATTAAGTAAATAAATAATTAAATTTCTAATTTAACAAATAAAAATAAAGGAAAAAGTTTTACTGGAACATTTGTTGGTGGTCCATAATCCATCCATTACCTTTTTCTTTATCCTCTACTAGGGTTGCGAGGGGAGGGAGGGGGGGTTTCCCATGCCCATCCAGGGCAAAACGTTTTCGGCACTGGGCAGGTACACCCAGGACAGGGGGACAATCTATCACTGGACACACACTCACTCACACAAACACACAATTTGGAGAACTCAATTAACTTGATCCATGTTTTTGGACTGTGGGAGGAAACCAGAGAACCCGGAGGAAACCCACATGGACATGGGGAGAACATGGGAACTCCACAAAGATTGGGATTTGAACCGGGAATCCCTAATGCTGAGAGGAGAACATGCCAACCACTCAGCCACCATGCCACCCTTTGTTGGGGGTTTAATAGATTTTCATTCTTAAGTTAACCTAACAAATAAACTGTATTAAACTGAGCAAATATATAAAGTAGAAGCAGCAAACATGGCAACAGGGAGACGGTCCGCTACTTTCTTTTGTAAAACTGTATTTTTATCAAAACAATTGAGATTTTTCCTCTGCGTGTTGTTCTTATTTGTTCTGGATCAGCGGGACCGTGACCCTCTGAGCTGAACTGCTCTCTCAGTGAAAGGACTGGAACAGAATTACTCTCCTATTATTAAAATCCCTTTGAGTTTTCGGTTTAAAAATCTAAATCCAGATGGATGCAGAAGCTTCAGCTTGTTTTCTGTGCTCCCGTGCAGCCTCGGTATTTTGGGAACCCTTGCTGCACCGCTTCAGGTTCGGTGCTGATTTATTTGGCTGCCATGTAATAATTCATCATGTGACTCATTACAGGAGATGTCAGGGCCCTTTGTCCAACGTCCAACTTTCTAGAAATAAAAGCCTCACAGGTCCAGTAAAACCTCCCAAACCCGTGCTGTTCCAAATTACCGAACTGACACTCTGGGCTGAATAACTCTGGCCACCGAGGGGCGTCTTTTCGTTTCCAGAGAAAAGCAATAAATGAATTCAGATGTTTAATATGCGCCAAATCCAACAGAATGAGGCCGTATGGATTCTGATAGCAAAATTATTCCGGCCCACGTTTCCCATTTTCATCTGGCCCACTTGCCACGGTGAACACTTGAGTGGATCACGTCTGGTTGCGAGGTGTGGGCCACACACGGCGACATGTTGGTATGATGGATCAGACCTGGTTTGAAACATGTGGGAACAAAAATCTTCAACCATGTGGTTTTTTTTACCGCAACTTCACCAAGAAACAATTCATCTAAAGAAAAGAAGGTGTGGTCGACATGTGACCTGTGACCTGCGAGTGGCGTGAGGAAGCAAACCCGTTTACATTGTAAACCTCCATCGCAGCGTCGCACATGTGACTTTATATCTAAATAAAACCTTCAGTGATTAAAAAAATGCTTTGTTTTTTTTAAGTTGAGTAAAAGGAAATTAAAAGGGGGCGTGGGCATTGTGCTGTTGTCTTTAAAGCAAACCCCCCCCCCACACACACACACACATCACCCCAACACCCTCCGGCAGCCCAATGTGTTCAGTCAATAACTTCCTGTCTAATTCCAACCCCGGCCATTAGGCGCTTTTGTTAAGGGACAACATTTAAAGGCCACTTCAGGCGATGCATAATGAGCTCCTGTTCTGATGGTGCATTATCGAGAACCATTCTCAGGCTCTATAAGTAGAATTTGTCTCCCATTTTTCATAGATAGTAGTTCTGGGCCCTTGGGCCGTCATCTCTCGTGGTGTACGTTGGTGATATGAAGAGCAGAAGGACAATAAATCACAGATTATTACGAATTGCCGGCGAGTTGTTGAGAAAACAGCGTGTGTTTCAGTCTGAGGGTTTATTAATACCTCTGTTCAGCGGAGCTTCTTAAAGTCAGGATCTAGCTTGACGTTCTGGATCATGGATCCTGTTCCTGAGACGGTCTGACATGTGATTCCAGCAGGGAATTTACATATAAAACACGACAGAAAGTGACAACACCACTAATCCCCACTGGAACCCAATACACACCACTGTAACCCTATCTACTCCATTATACCCCAATACAACACATAATACCCCTACTATACCCCACTGCAACAAAATATACCCCACTATAAACCACTATACTCAACTGTAACCCAATACACCCCAATACAAAACATTATACCCCCACTATAACCCAATACACCCCACTATAAACCACTAATACCCCACTATAACCCAATGTAACACATCAAACACCCCACTGTACTCCATTGTAGCACAATGCATCACACTATAAACCACTCTAATCCCACTATAAATAATACAACCTGTTATAACCCCACTATAATCCAATACACCCCACTATAACCCAATACAACACATCAAACACCCCACTATACTCCATTGTAGCACAATGCAACAAACTATAAACCACTATAACCGCACTATAAATAATACAACCTGTTATAACCCCACTATATCCATATACAACCCATGTACCACAATAAAACCCTCTCTAGACCAATACAAACCCAGTGTAACCGAAAACAACCCAATTGAACCCTGCTATACCCCAACTATAACCTAATACAACCCACTATATCCTTGCTGTACCCCAATACAACTCACTATAAACCACTATTACCCCACTATAACCCAATACAACACATTAAACACCCCACTATACTCTATTGTAGCACAATGCACCCCACTATAACCCAATACAACACATTAAACACCCCACTATACTCCATTGTAGCACAATGCACCCCACTATAAACCACTATAACCGCACTATAAATAATACAACCTGTTATAACCCCACTATATCCATATACAACCCATGTACCACAATAAAACCCTCTCTAGACCAATACAAACCCAGTGTAACCAAAACAACCCAATTGAACCCTGCTTTACCCCAACTATAACCTAATACAACCCACTATAACCTCCCTGTACCCCAATACAACCCACTATAAACCACTATAAGCCCACTTGCGTCATGCTGTAGTCCTCGTTGCATCTTTATTTAGCACTTAGTCTCTAAATAAATTTTGATATCAGTTTGATTTTCTACGAATCGCCCGGTTCATGTTTAGAACCCGACGTTTGTGCTGTTCATTCCTGGATCAGAACCTGATGACGCAGTTTAAGAGTTTTTAGACTAATTTAAGTGACTATAAGTTAATGCTACATCCGTTAGACAACAGTGAGATACAGCAAAATGAGGCGTGGCGGTAAAGGCTGCAGACTCGGTGTTGATCTGTTAGGAGATGATTTATTGTGTTCACCACGATGTCATTGTCAGGCAGAACTAATCTGCGGCTCTCGGCATTCTGTCCCGCTCAGCAAAATCTCTGCACACATTCCATTCTTTTTTATTGCAGTATTTCGCGGCAGTCTCTTATCTGCTCGTTCGTTGTTTCATCTCTATGTGATGCGAGTTGTAAATGTTCAGTGGTGTTCATGTGACAGAGGAGCAGCGAGCCTGCTGAGAAAGATGAGGCGGCTAACGGGAGACAGGCACTTATCTCAGAACCAGACATAGAAATCCAAAAAAAAAAAAAAGTTGCTCTTTTTTTTGTTTATTCCCTTATTTATTCATTTATTTCTTTTTGGGTTGCCAAGTTACACAAATGCACATTTCCACGAAAACAGCATTAGGAGTCTGAGACAGGAAATGAGAGAAGCCTCAGAAAAACACATGAAATTACAAATCAGCGAGGTTTTTATATGAACCTCGTTCGCAACCTACGATTCTTAGAAGCGGGCGGCACGGCGGCTTAGTAGTTAGCACACCCTCCTCCCAGCGCTGGGGTTCGAATCGCATTCTGAGAGGAGTTTCCATGTTCTCACTGCGTCCACGTGAGTTTCCTCCGGGTTCTCTGGTTTCCTTTTAAAGTACAAAAACATGGATTCAAGGTAATCTGGCAGCTGGGTGAGATTGGCACCCTGTCCCGGGGTACCTGCCCAGTGCCTGAACCATTCTGCCCCACAACTCTAGTACAGGATTAAACGGAAGACAATGAAAAATTGATAGAAGAACACATGCTTTATATTTCACCGAAATGAGTACCCTGGTGCGTAATGATATGACGATTTTTGATGTACCTCATTATCCAATCCATGACCGATGAGTTTGGTCCCGCTTTTTGGCAGGTATGGACACGTGCAGGACATTAAAAGTTCTAAAAATTGTTCTCTGCAGTTGTGCAGAGCTGCCAGCCGAGTCCTCGTTGCCTTTCAGTGTGACTCTAAGTGCATGTGCCACCTCTTAATGTAAAAATACACTTGATTCAATTACAGACTCAATCGAAATGACCTCGCTTAAAATGTCACATGAATCGGGCAATTACCAGCCATCCGTCGCCGTGGTCACGGAGCGGCAACAAACACGGTCAGCAAGAATTAAAGGCAAAAAAAAAAAAAAAAAAAAAAAAGGCGAGAAACGAATGGGCTTTAAAATCTGGCGGTAACAGGATGGGATTTTTTCCGAGCAGAAAAGATTGCTGTTGATGTTATTGAACCGGCCGATGCATTAATGAGCGTCCGGGGGAAAGCCAGGGCCATTGATTTGCCTCGGTTCAGTATTTCATTAGCCAGCTGAGGCTCTCCTTTCATCGACAATGGAGAAAAGCTCGATGAACACAGACTCCCACCGAAACCCGGTGTGGATAAATCAGAAGAAATCATTGCCAGATCGAGAACCGCGCTCTCTGTTGTGCAAATGTAGGCAGACTGTTGAGTAACGGTATAAATCTCTGTAACGGTGCGTTTCTGCCTCAGAGAACAGAGAGAACCTTTATGAGTTCCACTGGTGCAACATAACGGAGTACATGTTCCAACCCGGGCAGCAGGGTGGCTTAGTGGTTGGCATGTTCTCCTCTCAGCTTACACAAGAAAGTAGAGGATCATCTCTCTGTTGCCATGTTTTCTGCTTATTTTTTTATTTTTATGTTTATTAATTAAAACAGTCCTGTTAGAAAAATAAAAATCTATTAAACCCCCAAAAAAGGGCAGCTTAGTGATTGGCATGTTCTCCTCTCAGCGCTAGGGATTCCCAGTTCCAATCCCAATCTAGGTAGAGTTTCCATGTTCTCCACATGTCCGCGTAGGTTTCCTCCGGGTTCTCCGGTTTCCATGGATCAAGGTCAACTGAGTTTTCCAAATTGCCCCATATAGAGTGTGTCTGTCTGAGTGAGTGTGTGCCCAGTGATAGATTGCCCTGTCCTGGGTGTATCTGCCCAGCGCCCAAACTGTTCTCCCCTGGATGGATATGGGGAACCCCCCGTGACCCTAGTAGAGGATAAAGCAGAAGATAATGGATGGATGGATGTTCTAATCCAGAACAGAACTGGCTCTTTAAGGCTGATGATCAGGAACATAATCCACACACCTGCTCGCCGGTCCATCGCAAGGCAGACATGAGCAGCGGATTGATGATCACCTGCTGATTTATTCATTAAAATTCGTCTCCGCTTTACACCTCAGCATTTAATAAACGTTTCCGCTCGGCGCTTCGGTCTGTCAGCTGTGCTCACGCATCTGTTCCGTCTCAGATCACCGTTCATCACTGTTCCGTTCTAACTACAACGTTCTAATCCTCAGAGGGACTGAGACGTTCTGCAGAAGGTGGATGAAGACTCCATTCATCTCACGCTGATGTTATTCTGCGGACTGGTAACAGAACACAGCTCTTAATGTTCGGAGTCAGGTGCATGATCCGGGTTCCTCGCCACACGAGGACGAAACCATGGATTCATACGGTTTCTATGGAAACAGTTTGGGGAAGGTCGTTTTTATGTTTCAGTATAGGGACGGTTGGACAAATCCTGTTCCGTGAAGGCACAGAGCTCTGACCTCAACCCTGGGATGAATTGGGATGGAGAGTTTAAATTCACACACATGTAAACAAACCGGCGGCACGGTGGCTTAGTGGTCAGCACATTCGCCTCTCAGCGCTAGGGATTCCCGGTTTGAATCCCCATCTGGGTGGAGTTTCCATGTTCTCCCCGTGTCTGCGTGAGTTTCCTCCGGGTTCTCCGGTTTCCTCCCACAGTCCAAAAACATGGATGAAGTCAATTGAATTCTCAAAATTGCCCCCTATAGAGTGTGTCTGTGTGAGTGAGTGTGTGCCCAGCGATGGATTGGCGCCCTGTCCTGGGTCTATCTGCCCAGCGCCCAAAACGTTCTCCCCTGGATGGGCATGGGGAACCCCACCGCGACCCTAATAGAGGATAAGCGGAAGATAATGAATGAATGAATGAATGTATACAAACCATTCAAATGTGCAGCTTTTATTATAGAGGACTATAAATGATTATTAGAGGCGGCACGGTGGCTTAGTGGTTGGCATGTTCTCCTCTCAGCACTGGCCATTCCCGGGTTTGAATCCCAATCTGGGTGGAGTTTGGGTGGAGTTCTCCCTGTGTCTGCGTGGGTGTCCTCCGGGTTCTCTGGTTTCAAAAACATGGATCAAGGTCAATTGAATTCTCCAAATTGCCCCATATAGAGTGTGTTTGTGTGTCTGTGTTAGTGAGTGTGCGTCCAGTGATAGATTGGCGTATCTGCCCAGCGCCCAAAATGTTATCCCCTGGATGGGTCCCCCTGACCCTAATAGAGGATAAAGCAGAAGATAATGGATGGATTATTAGTTATGAGATGAATATTAATACTGGAACATTTCAGATGTATAGATGTATTTTTTAAATCAGTCATAGCTGAATGTTTGGCCCAGCATTCTCTGCTCACTCATGAGATTTCTGGGTTCCGGAGTGATGGGGTGATGTGGGCTCCGACCTTTGCCTTTGAAGTTCCACACTAATCCAGGCATGACCAATCTGCTCCAGCCAGACCTGGGTGGCAAACTGGCATCTGGGTTCCGGCACCGAGCTTGTCGGCGGTAGATATGGGATTGGAGTCTACATGCCATGAGCATGAAGTGACGACGCGGTCAAAATGAGTTTGCCGCTCGCCGGAGGGACTCGTCTTTGTACCCGAGTCTGGAGGGCCGAAGACGAGTGACAGAAAATGAGGGAGATAGTCACGCTTCATGCCAACCTTCCCAATTCCAGTGAGATGCTCCATCAATTCCTCCACCACCAGCTGCAATTAGATGTCTATCTGCCTCCATCTGCTGCGCCTCCCAGCCTCGCGCTGACCTCAAAGACGAGCGCGGCGTCTGCACCCGCAGCCAAAATGAAATCCTTCACATTCAGGATTATTTTACTTTTCATTTTAATTCTTTTTGCAGACAGGAGGTTGTGGAAATATTGTTTTCCTGATGTGTGAAGAGTAATACAATCTGTGACCACACACACACACACACNCAATTAGATGTCTATCTGCCTCCATCTGCTGCGCCTCCCAGCCTCGCGCTGACCTCAAAGACGAGCGCGGCGTCTGCACCCGCAGCCAAAATGAAATCCTTCACATTCAGGATTATTTTACTTTTCATTTTAATTCTTTTTGCAGACAGGAGGTTGTGGAAATATTGTTTTCCTGATGTGTGAAGAGTAATACAATCTGTGACCACACACACACACACACCACACACACACACACACACACTGTGGGGTACTGCTGCTGTAACTTGCAACTAATAGGGAAAAAAAATATTAAAGGAAGAAAAAAAACTATTGGAAACCCATACAGGCCTGGGGAGAACATGCAAACTTCTGGCAGAACCTCATTCAAATTGCAGGGGAATGGACCTCAGAACATCGTAGGTGCCTCAGAACCTTTGTTTACGGCTTGTTTTCGGCTCGTTTTTGCCGTCTGTAAAAACAGTAATTAAAACGGTGGGTTGGAGCTCCGCACGTTCGTTTGTGTCTCTTTGTTTATAAAATTGAAACCCAGCCGCATTGTTCCTTCGCTCCAGCTCCTCCTCCACCGTCATCACCGTCCAGCTCGTCAGTTGCTCTTCAGTTCTCAGTAGAACGATGACATCTGTTGGTGGAGGAACATGAGGAGCGTGGAGGTGGGTGGGTGCAGGAGATGAAAAGCATCAGACTGAGCAATCAGAAGCCAGGCTTCTGCTCGGATTAGAATCCAGAGGTTCGTTCTGACCGAGCGTCATCACCATTATCACCATCATCGTCATCACCATCATCACCATCACAGTCATCACCGTCATCATCACCGTCATCGTCATCACTGTCATCGTCATCACTGTCATCGTCATCACCATCATCACCGTCATCACCATCATCACCGTCATCGCCATCATCATCATCACCATCATCACCATCATCACCGTCATCACCATCATCACCGTCATCGTCATCACAGTCATCACCGTCATCATCACCGTCATCGTCATCACTGTCATCGTCATCACCATCATCACCGTCATCACCATCATCACCGTCATCGCCATCATCGTCATCACCATCATCACCGTCATCACCATCACCGTCATCGTCATCACAGTCATCACCGTCATCGCCATCACCGTCATCACTGTCATCGTCATCACCGTCATCACCGTCATCGTCATCACTGTCATCGTCATCACCATCATTACCGTCATCACCATCACCATCACCGTAATCACAGTCATCACCATCATCACTATCGTCATCATCGTCATCACCATCTTCGTCATCACCATCATCGTCATCACCATCATCGTCATCATCACCACCATCGTCATCACCGTCATCACCATCATCACCAACATCGTCATCACCATCATCACCAACATCGTCATCACCATCACCGTCATCACCATCATGTTCCTGCAGCTCAGACGAGCAGAATGGTTCCACCTCAGCGGATCTTAAGATTCAGCTTCACTTCCTCTTATAAAAACATTCATTAAACTCTAATTAACTAAACGACAAGTTAAAACATAACACACTCCACACACTAACAATCCAACCCTCGTTGGTTCCATCCCTGAAGCCTCATTAGATCTGTCTGCAAGCAGGACACAGGGTTCTCCCACAGTCCATACATTTCCTTTAGTAAATGTGAAGGACCTGGCGACCTGGAGAAGTATTTGAGATGCATTTCAGACACTGATGTTGGATCAGAGCATCTGGCTCGTAGTCTGAGTTCTAGTTCATCCCAAACACGTTTGAGGTTGAGGATCGAGGCCCGTGGCCTGGGGCAGGACAGACAGGTTCTGTTATTGGCCTTCCCCAAAGCTCTCAGAGTCACTCCCCTACACCCCTACAGAACCTGAGAACCGACACAGCACCCCTACAGGAGCTTTAATAACGTCCCATTCCACTCTGACTCATATTCTGTGTTCCAGTTCATCCCCCGTGTGTTTAAAATCGCTGAGGTCGGGGATCTGTGCGGGCCGGACACGGCCTTCCCCCTCAACGAGGTCATGTGATTGATCTTATAGATTTAGATCTATTTACGTTAGTGTGACGTATACAGCACTGTTTATTCAAATCCACAATAATAAATATTAAAACAAACACTCATTTGAATATTTCGTCTCCACTCAGGCGTCCCCGTCCATCTCGGGATTTGGCCCCTCGTTCTGAGGGTTCCAGATAAAACCTGACAGGTCGTCCTGTTCTCCTGCAAAATTCATGAGTGAACTCATCCTGCTGTTTGGGGTGGGGGGTGTGGGGGGGGATTTCATCGACTCGGAACAAACAGACTTTCTTTCTAACAAACAGATGAACGATTTGTCCTGCAGCCGTCGTGAAGCCCGGCGGAATCCGACGCCTGTATTCCGTTTCTAAGCTGCTTATTTGGTTCTGGAGTCGGTTCCGGAGCATGACGGGAGCCGAACGGACGGCA
>JAFMOD010000206.1:238904-270424 GCA_019802435.1 Corydoras maculifer
AAATTCATGA
Organism: Corydoras maculifer; assembly: GCA_019802435.1. Taxonomy (NCBI): domain Eukaryota; kingdom Metazoa; phylum Chordata; class Actinopteri; order Siluriformes; family Callichthyidae; genus Corydoras; species Corydoras maculifer. Next base: position 238,915 of record JAFMOD010000206.1, read on the forward strand.
GTGAACTCATCCTGCTGTTTGGGGTGGGGGGTGTGGGGGGGGATTTCATCGACTCGGAACAAACAGACTTTCTTTCTAACAAACAGATGAACGATTTGTCCTGCAGCCGTCGTGAAGCCCGGCGGAATCCGACGCCTGTATTCCGTTTCTAAGCTGCTTATTTGGTTCTGGAGTCGGTTCCGGAGCATGACGGGAGCCGAACGGACGGCAGAAGAGGCACGCAGCCTGGTGGAGGACATACAGAACGGGGAACCTGGGAACCATGCCCACTGAATGATGTCAACATGGAGGTGTTTACAGGTAAACAGGGACGTTGGACTCGTACAGATAAAATCCAAAGATAAGAGTCACGTCCTGAACGTCCTGTTTATTTTGTATATAATAAGTTTAGGGCGGCGCCGTGGGGGGGGGGGGGGTAGTTCACACATCCAACTCCCAACGATGGAGATCCAGGTTTGAACAGACATGGACCATGTGACTCATAAAAAACGAACTGCGTAAACGCTGATGAATCCGGGGTGGGGGGGGGTGGGGGGTAGTGTATTGTACAGACCTATGAATGACCTCATGATATATGATTTTGGAGGATCTGGGTGGAGTTTCCAGAGCGGCACGGTGGCTTGGTGGTTAGCATGTTCTCCTCTAGGGATTCCCGGTTCCAATCCCAATCTGGGTGGAGTTTCCATGTTTTCCTCGTGTCCGTGTGGGTTTCCTCCGGGTTTTCCGGTTTCCTCCCACAGTCCAAAAACATGGATCAACGTCAAATGAATTCTCCAAATTGCCCCATACAGAGTGTGTCTGTCTGAGTGAGTGTGTGTCCAGTGATAGATTGGCGTCCTGTCCTGGGTCTATCTGCCGAGCGCCCAAAACGTTCTCCCGTGGATGGCCATGGGGAACACCCCCACTAAGCCACCGTGCCACCCCTTCGCAACACAATTCAATCCCATAATCCTCCTGTAAAATCCCAAAACCCTGAACCTTTCGATACTGCCGGTTGTTCCGTTTGGCCGTTCCCTTGCCGTCTCCGGCTCGTCAGCGTTCCGGGTCGTTTGCGTCACAGATTTAATGGCACACTCTTTGTCCTTAATAGTGGGACTGATAATGGAGAATAAAAGGCTGTCAGGGTTTGAGTAATGAGGAGTAAACTGGGTTCTGTATATGAGCAGAAATGAAAACGCTCTTCATCTCATCTGAATTTCTCTCCGTCAGCGCCGATCAATACATCACGCTTCTGCAGCGGTGACTCTCACTCGAACACTGAACTCCCTTAAGAAATAGTCGATGGCTCTTATTACCTCATTATACATCACACGACGTCTCTATAGCACAGGAATTAACTTTATCTGGCGTTTCGGGGCAAACAGGGAATTCTGCACCAAGACAATCAGTTCAGTTGTGAACCTTTTGGGAAGCAAACAATCACACTGCTGGGATTAAGAACGCCGCCAGTCAAGCCAGCGACGACCCGTGAAATGATCGGCTTCATGTTTCTAAAACATTTCACAATATATACGTGACGGACGTTAATAACCTCCGGGGTCGTGAGGAAAGGGCAGTAAATTGGCAACCTGTTCTCGGAACCGTCCTTCGGATAAAATTAAAAGGTCTGTGTGACGGTGGCGCAGAGAGAATAACGGTCTAATTATCCGATCTCACCTCGTATCAGACCCTTAAACACGGAGGTTAAGGATAAATATTTAACTGAGTCACTGGACAGCCTCATGGGTGGTTTCAGCCTTAAATATTACCTCAGCCGAAGTTCCCTCAAGGTGAGCAGGTCCACGGGAAGAACCTCCCGCTGTGAACTATTTATTGAGTACCTTAAGGGGAGGGTGCCGTGAACTAGTGGTGAACTGGTGGACCGAAATAGTGAAAGATCTATATTTAATGGATACACACCTGAATTAAATATTAGACTGTAGACAGGAGAGGATTATATCAAGTTAAAAATGGACCTTATGATCAATAAATCAGAAAACGGCTAAAAATCAACAAATTAACAGAGAAACTGAAGAATGGGAACCTTATAGATCCAGAGGGTCAGGAGGTTGAAGGTCAGATTGCGTAAACGTTGATGGATCAGGTGACGTCTCACTAAACCTGTACTGTACGGACCTACGAACGACATTATGACATCACTCTTTGATTTTGGAGGCTTCGGAGTCTGTGGAAATGTTTTGCACACGAATCCCGGAGAACGTATGTAGATGGGACTCCAAATTCCACCTCAGAATGTGCGCTGAACACTAATCACGAATCCAGCTCAAGCCAAAGAAGAACATACCAATGTCAATCATGAATTTATACCTTTTGTTTACATTGTTCCCATTAGGAGGCACCAGAGAGGATTCTCCATCTCACTCTGTCCTGAATAACATCATCCGGCACCTCAACCACCCGCATGTTCTCCATCATCACACCCGTCCTTCCTCTCCTCCTGTACACGTCCAAACAACGTCAGCTCCGTCTCCAGAGCGTCCGGCCCCTCCCGTCCCACCGATGAACCTCGTTCCTACTCTTTGGGTTCTTGTCTGTTGTCAGTGCAGCTCGTGGACTTTGTCGTTCGTTTCCTTCAGCAGGCATTTCATCTGGCACTCACCATTTTTATTTTCTCCTCATTGCCTTATTTATTTGCATAAATAAACGCACACACGCCCGTCTCTCATTTTTATGGGGGTCTCGTCATGACAAACCTCCAAAACAAACACATAAATATTGAAACCAACAAGCGTGCGCGCATAAATATGATGTCAGAGCAAAGTCAGACTAATGGGCCTTTCAGGACGCGGGACGTCCATATTAAATGATTCCGCCGGTCTGATTTATTTACATATGGTCCCGTCGTTGCGTTGCATACAGGGTTGGGCGGCGAGGTTCGTGCGGCGTGCGCGCCGTAATTAGCATCACTCTTGGGCGTCGGGGTGACGATGCACATGAGAAATTCGATTTTTAAAGCAGCTGCTGTTATTTGACTAAAGGTTTATGGGTGCGTTTTCCACCCTGGACCTCTGCAGCGCTTCTTAAAAGCATTAATCTTGTTGGGAAAAAATCATCGAAAGGCTCCAGCTCATTCCCTCCTCATTTAAGTGTCACTGCGAGCTCCACATCGTTCTCCTTAAGCAAATGTCTCGTCCAAAGTGCTTTTAAAGAACTCAAGCCCGTGAGCTTCGGGTCTAATGCAAATCTCACATATCCTCTCCGTCCGTTCTGCATATTCCTGAAGGACTTGATTAGCGTAGCCAGACTCGATCTCAAATAAAGTGAATCTGGCACGTTGGCAGATCTCCACAAGCCGGAGCGATTATCCGCGGCTGGAGTCCGGGGCTGGTTGGCATGCCAGACTCTGAGTCTTCACACCCCGAGGTCAAATATCACTCAGACAGGGAGTGGTGGTGTTCTTAACTCAGCCTAATGTGATTCCAAAATAAAAGTCGGCATGCTGAGAGCCTCTTGCTTTTGAAAGATGAGCAACTTCATCCCTACTGCACTTACATCCTAATTTGGGCGCACTCCTGACTGATCTATTAAAAAGGTGCCTCTTCTTAGAGGTAATGCACCGGAGAGGTTATCTAGTGCCGAATATGTGGAGGATGTAACACGATCAGCGAGGACTCTTTGGAAAATGGCTTATAAATCTAAAAACCCCTGATGAAAGAAGATTCTCAGAACTCGCCTCGAACCCGGGAGATGAGTCGGTGCTGCTATCTCCATCTCATACCGTTTACACTTTAATTTTAGATCTCTTGCTTTATAAATATTCATTTCAGGTTTTTTTTTTTTTTTTTTTTTTACACACTGAACGGTGTGTTTGGATGTTAAGGATTCCACTACAGGTTCTGCAAGACAACACAAACGATGCACTGCTGGTAAATAGAGAATATGCAGTTATATTACAAGTTTGAAAGGCTGGTTTGGGATATTACATCAGTATTAATGTGTAGGTCAATGTTATAGAGTTTGAAAAAGGTGGAGCTGAGCTTGATGTAGCGGAATTAAATTTGGGGGACGGGATAGGTAGGACGTTTAGGAGACAAAGTTAAGGAGGGAAGCTTGGGGTGGTTTGTACAGGTAGTGAGGTTAGTTTCGGTCAAAGAACGCTGAGGATGGAACCAACAAGCAGCAGGAGGACGAGGAGAGGAAGGCCAAAGAGAATGTTTGCAGCTGTTTAAGGTTGACGGAGGCGGGGCTTATGATGAGTGAATGTGTCGCAGTGGCACCCCGCCCAATAGGATCAGCCGAAATAAGAAGTATTAGTATAAGTTAGGCATAACTATATAACCCAACACCCAAACCACTGAGCTGCATGTGTATGGGGCGGTAGCTTTGGTGTTGAGTTATCAATCTAAAGGGTGTGGGTTCAAATCCCGGGTCTGCTGAAGTTTCCAAGTGTGTACTTGAGAAAGACCCTTAACCCTTATTATTTTTTAGGGGGGGGGGCATAATGGCTGATCCTGTGTTCTAACCACAGCCATTTAGTTGGGATGCATGCAAGCGTCTGCTAAATCCATCTAATATCTTTTGCTTATTCCACTACTTGGGTCCCATGTGCATCCAGGACACCCAGGACAGTATGGCACACACGCACACAGACAATGTAGGGGCAATTAAGAGCAGCCAAATCACCTTGAATCCAAGTTTTTGGACAGTGTGAGAAATCTGGAAGACCCGGAGGATACGGATTTGCATCTGAATCCCCAGCGTTTGGAATGTGTCCTAAATAATGAAACGAATGGAATCAGGCTCCATACTGCGGGACACGATGCTTAACAGTGTGTCAGTTTGGCTTTGTTGGTTTGGCCCGTTTATTTTGTTACTGTCCAGAAGTGCACATAAACTGATCTAGATGAACTTAATCTAGAATGCTGCAGAGTTCTGTCAGGAACCGTGCGGGAACACAAACACAGCCGCAGAGCTGTTCCAGAAATCAGGAAATAAGAGGCGGACGCCGAATCTGAGAAGTGGAGCGCATTAAATTAACATAAGGCATATTGTTGTACGTATCCATTTCCTTCTTCAATTCAAAATCAATAGGATCTGCCGCCGGGGGTCGGGGGGGGGTTATTAGATTCCGGCCTCATTGATTAAAGCTGCTTTATTGGTTTAGGATCATGGAGAATGGTTTGTGAATCTCGCTCAGAAGGCATCGAGCTGATCGAAATAAAAAATGATGAACATGCCTCCCTCATGCTCTCCGTCTGCAGAAGCTCAGCCCGGGGCCCCACTGACCGCTTACATCAGCTGGAGCGGCTGGGTGAGGGGTTGCCAGGTATGAATATATCCATACGATCAGTTTACCTGAACACACAGCTCCTAAGACTGAAATCTGACCTGCCTTTCCCGCCTGCCTTTCAGCCTCTGATTTATTTAAATTTATTAGATTTAACGGAGAAAGTTTGTGCATTTAATAAAAGGTCAGTGGAACCCAGAAGTTTGTTTCGACGTGTATGAATAAATGATCGGATTGTGTGAACCATTACATCACGTTACAAATAAACTCGTTTTTAAGCAGAGATACAACCCAGAGTGATGAAGTAACTTAAATAACTTTTTTTTTTTTATTGGACATTTTTATTTTATTAGATCGGTCGCCAGTACATCGCACTTCATTGACCTGATAACCCAACACCCTGACCACGCCCCCCCCTCCCTCCGGGGTGCCCATACTCTTGATCACTGAGAGTCATGATGTTTATTCTGCATCAGTAGCCTTGTTGGTGTACAGTTACATTAATCTTAATACTTTTGTGCTTAAGGAAATATGACGAACTGCAAAGTGATACGACCCACTCAACTCCATGTAGCAGATCAGCCACAGATCAGGTTCTGAACGCATGTATTTACAACAGAACTTGATTAAAAACACCATTAATTTATGTCAGAGTGTCAAAGATGGACATGACACGGACTACAGACGGACCCATGACCTCAGTCTGCAGAACCTCATCATTAAATCACATGTTAAGCAGGTAGTCCATGTTAAAGTGCATGAACCATGATGAGACCCGCTGTATTCGACCTGTGCAGTGATTATTCTATGTTAATAAATAAAAGAGGCGGCACGGTGGCTTAGTGGTTGGCATGTTCTCCTCTCAGTGCTAGGGATTCCCGGTTCGAATCCCATCTGGGTGAAGTTTCCATGTTCTCCCCGTGTCCGCGTGGGTTTCCTCTCGGTTCTCCAGTTTCCTCCCACAGTCCAAAAACATGGATCAATTCAATTGAATTCTCCAAATTACCCCATATAGAGTATGTCTGTGTGAGTGAGTGTGTGCCCAGCGATAGATTGCCGCCCTGTCCTGGGTCTATCTGCCCAGCGCCTGAAATGTTCTCCCCTGGATGGGCATGGGGAACCCCACCACGACCCTAATAGAGGATAAAGCGGGAGATAATGAATGAATGAATGAATAAATAAAAACAGAGTAGAACGCAGGCAACTGACTCATTACAGATCACAGATACAGATAGAGACAGTAGACTCTTAGTTTGTTACGTCAAGCCAGCGGTCAAAGATAAATCCCAAATTCTATCTGATAATCAGAATCTGATTCGGCATTAGATTTCCATTATCATTACGTTCGTTCTGTCCATACGTTACGTGTCGCGTGGTTTAAAATGCACCCCGCGCACTCCATTAGCGATAGTTCATTAAAGAACCTTTCAAAAACGGCGTCATACATATTTATGGTTTTAAGTCCCTCATTGCTTCAGATGAATAAAACACGAACAAATAAGGACAATTAAAACAACAACAGCAATATTATTTAGAAACAATTAGAAAATCGTCTTCTCTAAGGTATCGATGGTGCATTCATTAGAAAGCTTCTCTGGTCTGAACGATAAGGTCTGCGTTTACGGCCGAGCGCGTCCGCAACGTGAGGTGGCGCTGATCTTTATTTGCACTTTTTATTTTTTTCCCGCTTCAGTTATTTCATGTGTTTGGAAACTGTTTTATTTAAAGTGTGTTTTTTATAGCCGCGCCGCGTCCTGCCAGCTGATCCCCAGCGTGGGCTGCTCACAGTGACAGACACTGATCCCAGAGAATTCAGGAATCCTTAACATTTGAAAACAGTTTATAAGAACAGAACGGCTGTGGACCTTTGGGATGACTTTTAATTTGTCAGGCTTACAAGCGTGGCCTCGAATTCAATGGTGCGTAATTCGGTACGGCGGCAAAATTGTATGTTTTCTACATGAATGCATTTGCAAGTAGCTCCTATTAATTATAATATTCTTTTTTTTTTTCAGAGGCTGCTTACGATGATAAGTTTTCTACTTTCTTTAAATATGCAGATGAGGCTGTGTGAACCTTAATGAATATGCAGATGGGAGTGTATAACTGCATGACTATGATGTTTGGGGTGCACGCACGTTAATAAAGGTGCATTATGTAGCTTAATAAGTGAGGAGTGTCAATCAATAGAACGCCCTTATAAACATGTCATTTCTTTATGAAAATACAGAAACGCGATCGATGTCAAATGATATATTGATGACACCGAGTGATCGATCCAACATCGTTTAGTGCTCACTGCACGCCGAAAACAACTGAAGGGCACGAGAGCCCAATTAACCGTGCAATTAACCCAATAAAGGACATTATTATTATTATATTTAAAGCTGATTTTTTCTTGTTAAGCATTTAATTATTGCATCATTACATTCTATTCATATGAATATCCTGAGAATGATATCATTTTAATCTACAGGAACCCTAAAGGAAAAGAACCAAAATGGGAAAATGGACACCTCGGGCGCTGGGCAGACACACCCAGGACAGGGCGCCAATCTATCACTGGGCACACGCTCACGCACACAAACACTCTATATGGGGCAATTTGGAGAACTCAATTGTCTTGATCCATGTTTTTGGACTGTGGGAGGAAACCGGAGAACCCGGAGGAAACCCATGTGGACACGGGGAGAACATGGAAACTCCACCCAGATGGGGATTCGAACCGGGAATCCCTAGTCCCGAGAGGAGAACATGCCAACCACTAAGCCACCGTGCCGCCATGAAAATGGTACATCTTGCTTCAATATGTGGAAGTAAGTATTGGGACACCTTCACTTTAGATCCATTAGAGTCGGAATGACATCAAAGTCCAACCACCTTCTTTACAGCTTTAACAGGAAATATAAAACGGTTTCTACAGGATCGTCAGGTCAACATTGCACACAGACAAACACAATCTCAGTTCTAGTTCATCTCAATTGTTGCATGTGGGATCAATGCCCTCAGTTTGCTTTGTCTTTTGTAATTAGTCATGCAGGAAGTGATAAAGGACCTTCCCTATACTGTTCCCACAACTTTTTTTGACGTTAAAAGCTTTTATTTAACCTAATTTAATTGCTACTTGATCATTTTCAGATCATCCACCGGATTTAAAAGCAAAGAAGCAACAAAAGCCACTTCAGTTGGGTGACATTTGCATGCTCACTTGCGCAAAAGCCCTTATTTAATTATCCACATCACGCTGCTAATGAGCCGCATGATGTAGTCCATGGCTGGTACCACGAAAACAGGTTTGTTTGCCTCTTTCTAAAGCTGCTTTGTATTTAATCTGAAAAATGTAAAGCAGAAACGGAGGTCATGCTGTTGTTGGGTTTTCAGTCTGAGAGAAAACCCCCAAGTGCACCAAACACTTGGCGTGGGAGCTTGAGAAAGAGCCCTTTACCCTCACCGCTCCCCGTTACGGGGATGCTGAAGAAATCATCTAAAATTCAAAACTAAAGTCCACCAGAGATGCAAATGTGGGTCAGGCTATTAGCAGAACCTCCATCAGCTGCCTCAATCACCTTCCTCACGCACTACCGCTGCCACTTTCGGCCCCTGAGCAAGGCCCTCGGCCCTCATTTCTCCAGGGGGTTCAGATCATTATTACCCCAGCACGCTGACTCTGGTGTTGGCAACTTGGGAAGTGTGATGGAGACCAGCTTTACAGAATAATGTAATGTCTACTTCAAGGGCGTAGAAGGGCGGCACGGTGGCTTAGTGGTTAGCGATGGAATACCCCTTTCGAATCCCAATCTGGGTGGAGTTTCCATGTTTTACTCATGTCCACGTGGGTTTCTAGGGTCCCCCAATCGAGAAACATGGATCAAGGTCAATTGAATTCTCCAAATTGCCCCATATAGAGAGTGTGTGTGTGAGTGAGTTTGTGCCCAATGATAGATTGGCACCCTGTCCTGGGTGTACTGTATCTGCCCAGCGCCTGAAACTTTCCCCCTTGATGGCATGGGGCATGGAGCATGGGGAATCACCCTCTCGCAACCCCAGTAGAGGATAAAGCGGAAGATAATGGAGGATGAACTTTGCAGTAGTTGTACCTCCATCATCCTCACATCCTCTTTTTCCTCAGTAAACAAAAAAAGAGTGGTGAGGAGAACCTCTGGTATTTAGGATTTGGGATCTCCTGATTTCAGCACTCAGTTTAGACATGTTCTCACTGCCCTTTTTGTCAGCTGTGTTTTTTTTTCCTGTATTCATCTCGAGAAGTGCAATTTCTGCTTCCACTTGACTTCCTCTGCACTTTCTTTTCTGTCAAGCCGTTTCCGTCAGGCTGTTGGGGTGATCGCAGGCAGTGGACTGCGAGGGTGTGTGCATGTGCATGTGCGTATGGAGCCTTGTTTCGCTTGTTTTCTTTGTTTGAATCGGCGCTGTGGAGCATTTCAAACAGCATCAGGCAGATGTCTCAAGGTGAGTAGAACAGCCTCTGAGCAGCTATTCCTCCCACCACTGTCCCGAGGCTGCACCATACACACAGCGGCACTAACAGGGCTGTGTGCAGATGCTGGATGAGCTGTTGACCTGTCGGAGGCTTGTTTTTTGGGGAGATGAAGGGAGATTTCTGCAGTAGCTGATGTTAACAATATTATATAAGCTCCAGGTTATATATAGTCATATACTACAGTATGTACACATACTGCTCACTTTATTAGGATGAGGTCACTCAGTTTTACTTTGTGGTTCAGACTGTAGTCCATCTGTTACATACTCTCTTAGTCACATGATCGGGACCCCAATAGACCACATAATGACTGATGCTCAGTACTACAGTGAGGTTGATGTGGTGATGGCATGTTGGTGTGTTGTGAATCACTAACGTGTGGATGACCACTGTGTGCATTCCATTACACAACAAAGTGTGATAAAGTGATCCATTTGGCCTCCACATTGAACCTATCCCTGCAGTAAGACACACGTGTACTAGTGAAGTGAGCACACATGACCAAAGCAGAGAGCAACAAGGAGCCATTGGAATTAAGACACTGCAGCCGTAGTACGCGGTGGGACCGGGAATCAAACCAGGGACCTTCAGGTTGCAAAGCTGGTTCCTTAAACAGAAGCCTGTGACATACTTAAGACAATCACAATATCATACATCTGTATGGTACATGCATCTGGTAAACAAGAAGCTGTAAATACTGAAACAACACTCACACACTTGTATTAAATATACAGTTAATGGTTTTAGAACGATTCTTTAAAGGACAGTAATGAAGTTTGGAGGTCCTCTGATGAAGAATGAAGGCTGTCTTAGTAATATTTTTAATGGGGAAATAAAATGACCAAGAGGTCTGAGGTGACACGGAGATTGTGAACCTCCGCTGAAGAGGACGTAATAAACGTCAGCCGCGATCAGTGTGAGATGTCGGATTTCCTTTAGGGTCGCTGGAATGGCAATTACTACGGTCTGAAATCCATCATCTCTCAGCTTTCTTCATCCATCTCAGTCTGGAATTCGGACAGCATCACTGCGGGGAGCCGTCAGTCCACATGTGGGCTCTGGGTTCTGCAGGTATCTGCCTGTAATAATAATGACGCTGTGGACGTTCGCTGGATCACAAGAACGAGCCGTGTTAGGCTTGAGGAACGTGGATTTTGAACATGGATGACAGTTCAGACGTTCGATCTGAGAGGATGATCAAGTCCAGGGTTCTCAATGTGGTCAGGATCATGGTTTTATACATGTGAGGGATCACGTCTCAATGGCACGGTACTCGTTTCCATTGACTGCATCATGAGTTCTTCAGGGGTTCATCTACAGCACAAAGCTGATGAAAGGGTGGGGTTGATGGGACCGCGTTCTGAAGGTTGGGGGTTCAAATTCCAATTTAACCAAAGCGGTCAATGTGGGCCCACTCGATGCTGGCTGTAAGGCTGGATAAATAGTGCGACGACCCCCAATGGAAGCATCCAGAAGAAGACGGTAACACACATGAACACAATGAAAGCAGGACTCTGTATGCAGTGGCCTTAACTTAAAGTACAGAGTCCATCATCGTGGAATCGGAGTATTTTGCCTGAAGGGCCTCCAGGTCTGTGTTTCACTGCCTTACCATTTACACCTCCGTCTCCTCTTCTATACAATTTTAAATGATGAGCCATGAATTCTTATATAATTACTTCATATATCCTGAACATAACAGCGCTGCCATTCACCATCAGCTCGTCATGCTTAATTTTATCTTCAGGGACATTACATTTACATCCAGCCCATAATATAACGTACAATAGTGAGTCCAGTCCACATTATAAAACTATTATAATTCAGAGCTGAGTGTGTATGATGATATAGTTTTATTCCTCCTTCCAGCGTCTTCCTAAAAGACTTTCAGAGAAGGAACTTGTTACGCAGCGTCAGTGTGAGTTGGTTGACCTCTTCCTGAGGTCACTGATGGCTGAATTATCCCAGTGGAACGAGGTCCGCTCGTGGCCTCATAATTAACCAAGTCTATCAGACCACAGAGGCTCATTAGCAAAGAGCCGGATCCCTGAGGGGCGTCCTAATCCAATCACTGACCACTGCACTTGTGTACAGGATGTGGTGATTTCAGACGGGAGAGGAGACTGCACTTCGACTCGACGTGTCAATCCGCATCGATCACGTCGTCCTTGAGACCGCGGAACACGAGGAGTCATAAATTATTGACTGGTTACTATTTGGAATTTTTTAAATCATGGAAATGAAACTTTTAGAACGTCAATCAAGCGGCTGCCCTCCGTCTTCACGCCGTCGAAGACGCAGGACGTTTCTAGTTTGAGAGTTTAACACAGACGACCATTTTGCCGTCAGGATCAGTTATAAGCCGTCATTTAACAAAGTGATTGAGAAGGTTCTTAAGTATCAGAGCATGGGGTCGGTCATCGTACAGCATCACCGGAGCAATGAGGCTCTAGAGCTTCATGGTCCACCAAAGGACCACAACAACGCCCACACTCTGACCACTTCACTACCAAACCCTTAGAAACTTATTCCTACAAAGAAAGCTGTTTGGGTGAGCTGAGTGAGTCAGCTGAACTCTGTTAAAGGCGTCAGGGGAATAATACAGCTTTATTTGTACTGTGGCTTCTCCACCTTATTATTACAGAATTTTTGCTTTGCTTTCTTAATGCAGGACTGAACATGATCAATATTAAATATTTTTTTAAAATATGGAACCTGTGGGATGAACACACACACACACACACACACACACAGACAGATGGACTGAGTAATGCAATAGCAACATCAGAAGTCGAATCATTTGCTCGCGTCATTAAAGACATTAATCTGATGAATCTTTATAAAAACCTGTAAACTGTGAGACGATATTAAAATGAATCTGTGAGGAGCAGTTGGCAGCACATGGCCGGTGATACTGACATTTTGATTAGTGGATGACTCAGGACGTCCATCTTTGACATTAAGTGAAATACAGAATTAGTCCTGCTGCTGTGAGACTCAGAGTTAGTTCACTTCTTCGATGTTTTAAGAAAATTGATATGCCGGGATGAGATGAAACCTTTGTGAGCTGGTCATTATTTTTATACTGTACCAGTCAAAAGTTGCACACGCCTCCCTTCTTTTCTTGTCTTCAGTGGTCCATGTCCTCCACTTACCATATAGATGGACTTTGTAGTTTTACAATTACAGACTGTAGTCCATCAGTATTCTTTGTTTTTGTTGGTTCTCTGTTTTCTATTGGTCAGGACCATCACAGAACAGGTCTCATTTGGGTGATGGATTGTCAGTTCTGCAGTGACACTAATGCGATGGGGTGGTTTTAGTGAAGCAGTGCCACTGTAGTCTCATTTAGACACCTTAGTGACACTTCTGGGATAGAAATAATGCACCCACCAAATAATCCAAGCTCTGTGGTGATATTACTGGGGAGAACAGAGTACACAGTATGTGCTGTAAAACAAACAGATCAGGACTACAGTTAAGAATTGTAAAACAAGTCAAACAATATATATATATATATATATATATATATATATATATATATATATATATATATATATATATATATATATATAGGGCGGCACGGTGGCTTAGTGGTTAGCACGTTCGCCTCTCGGCTCTAGAGATTCTCGGTTCGAATTCCCATCTGGGTGGAGTTTCCATGTTCTTCCTGTGTCTGCATGGGTTTCCTCCGGGTTCTCCGGTTTCCTCCCACAGTCCAAAAACATGAATCAAGTTAATTGAATTCTTAAAAATTGGCCCATATAGAGTGTGTCTGTGTGAGTGAGTGTGTGCCCAGCGATGGATTGGCGCCCTGTCCTGGGTGTATCTGCCCAGCGCCCGAGACGTTCTCCTCTGGATGGGCATGGGGAACCCCACCACGACCCTAATAGAGGATAAGCGGGAGATAATGAATGAATGAATATATATTTTTTATATATATATATATATATATATATCAATTCTTTATATTATTTACAAAACACCACTTTTACCCCCTCCTTTGAGCAGACACCGTACCCAACCCAGACAGCCACAGACTGGAACCCGCATACATAAACCCTGGCATGTATCTATAAAAATGGTCCTATCCCACGCTGCCACGCTGTGCTCTGCATGGCACCAGGAACCTGTGTGCACTTGTTCTCGGTGCCTTCATCAGCCAACTGTCTCACAGCGTCTTAATTAGACTCCGATCCCATTCATGCATATTGTTTACGCGCACAATCGGACCTCTACACTGCCAGTCTATTGGGCTCGGGTCACTCATTTGGACAATTGGAGTAACTGAAGCTGCGGGGACGTGGATGGATGAGAACTTTTTACCCCCCACTGCCTCAGACGTGAGAATCAGTCGCTGCCGCTGAATGACAACAAGATCGGGGTTTTGGGCAGACACAATGGCAGCATTGTACTGCCCTGAGAGCCCAGTCCATGACACTGAGGGAGCTGCCAATTAGGTCAACACAGTGAGTGAGCTGCTGCAGCGCAGCCATTAGGAAGCCGGAGTGGTTGAACTGAAGGAGAGAACGTAGTGGGAGAGGCAGAGTGGGAGGAACACACATCCATATGGTTCTAATTAGAGGCTCTGTAAATTATTTAAACACTGATGTTCGGTGCACTGGGTAATGAAAAGGGCTGCAAGGAATCAAGCCGACCCTTAACATGTCTTTCTTTTATTTATATTTGCTCCCATGTGGTGATTTTTATGGGGTTTAGATCACAGCTCAGTCCTTACAGGACATCATTTTGCAGATAAAGGTTAAGAACCTCTCTCAAGGGTCCACATGGATTAATTCAAACCCCCAACCTTCAGACGGCCAGCCCACTGCTTCAACCACAGAGCCACCACACACCGACATGCACGTTCAAATCAATGTCTTATTCAATTAGGACTAATTAATCATGTTTAATGTCATAAGAATTATGCTTTATATTTAAATTAGACAAACGTTCCGCTTCCTTCAGCTCTGGACTCATCACCTGTCACTGTGCTCGCCCGTCGGCGCAAACAATCGGAACCCCGAATGATACGGAAGGAGCCGAAAATCAAAGCCGTGTGTGGCACAAAGCCGACTTTAATGTGCTGACCTGAATTATTAACTGCAGATCTTTAAATGCCCTGCTTTTGTTCCCGTCTTCTGGTTTAATTAATCACAGCCCAGAGAAGATTCCGAAATCAGGGCTTAAATAACCGGCAGCTGCTTGAGAAGAAAATGAGATTAATTTTCTGCTGAGAGCAATCAGCATGATTAGAACTGATTACTTCTTGAGAACGGTTTTGAGGAAGCCCTTCGTTCATGGCGAGGGTTTTAATTGGTGGTATGTAATGTGTTTTGTCACTATTTATGTCTGAAAGTCTGCTTTTCCCGTCACTTAGCGTTGTTTTTATTCTTTATGAAGTTTCCTCCTCCAGCCGTCAGCAGACGGACTGATGCTGAAGTTAATCAGGATTCCTTTCGTTTACGTCTTTTAATAGGTGTTTAATTTAATTTGATTTGAGGGAAACGTTTCGGCGGTGTGTTTACACACGCCTCCTTCTTCTGTGACTCACGTTAAACCTGAGGCCACTTTGATTTTTGTGGAAACGGTGTACATTATAGTGTGTAATTAGTCGACGGAGGAATATGCTGAAAGTAAAGAGGATTAATTGTCGAGGTGTCGTTAAGGTGCAAAAAAAAAATAATAATAAAAATCCTTTCCATTGATTCATCTGTGAGGGGAAATAAAAACAAGACGTGATTGGTTGGTTTGTTAGAGATTTTGACGTCTTATCAGCACTTTCTTCATTTTAACGATCAGCAGGTCCTTTGGTATATGGGGAGGGAGGGCGGGGGGTGTTCTGGATGACCTCCATCACTGCCGACAGCTTCACCAGCTCCAGTCCTAAAGATCCACGTTGACTTCTAAGCAGCACTTCTTCAGAACTTCTTAATCATGCCTGTGTTTCCTACAGCTCATCTCAACCCCCACCCCCCACCCCCACCCCCATGTCTACCAGCAACGCTTCTGATTCGCCAATTAGTGACTTTTAAAGACGTTAATTATCTGATGCAGGGCGGCTGATTGAGGCCGGAGCTGGACTCAGCAGGATCATCAGCCGCCGGGACGAGGACGGTGACCACCGCTTTAAAGACAGACATGCCGAGAGAAGGAGCTGCGCCTCATCAGCTCTGCATAATGAAGGCATTGTTGGAAGAAAAGAGTTGTGATCATTAGGTTTCATATTTGATGATGTCCGACCTGCTGAGGGCCGGGAGCCGGAGCTACTCAGCCGCATGGAGGAATGCATTTCAGCTTTCAACTAATCAATAATTAGCCGGGGAGATATATTTCTTATTGCATGAGATAAAGCATGAGATTGCTTTGATCCTCTGTGTATCCTGCAATTTATCTTGCTATCAAATGGAGCTTCTTCAGCCTGAAAAAAAAAAACTAAAAAAAAAGGCAGAGCTACGCCGGCGGAGCGTACCGACTAATGGTGCTGCTGCCGCAGTCACAGCTGCATGTTTAATTACATAAATGCAATTAAGGTATCTAATGAATTTGTGCTAAATTGCTTATTTAAAAACGCAAGCGGTTCTGAAGATGAGCGCAAGGAAACGGTTTAATATGTAGACGTGCGGCCGGAACGCGGCTCACTCCATTTGTTGCCAGCAGGTGGTCTGCTTTCATTTAAAGCGAGCGGGGGAGTTCAGGAATGGATGCTTTCTCGTCCTCTTCAGGTTGCTATGGCCATAACGGCTTTCCTCAGAGCGGCGGTAAAAGTTGCAAAGCTGGATGTGTTCATTTTGAACAGATTAATGGCAACAATAACCAACCAGAGGGATTAATATGGGCTTTTTACAAGACATCAGGAAATCCACATCATCGGGTGTTATTGTCTAGGAGACGCGAACATCGCTTTCATATCATCTCATTATTATGGGGTCATGATTTGCTTTTTGCTCGGTGGAAAAGCCACAGAAGGCTCCAGCACACCCCTCACCGAGCCAGCGCCCCTGATCATGAGAAGCAGATATGAAGATAAATAAACGAATGAATGAATATCCATCAGACCCACGATGCAAATCATAACAAATCTGTAACACGAACAAATCTGGAAGCGAGTACCGAGGAAGAGTGACTTATGGTGGTTCCTTTGTTGCCCCACCGGCCATAAAAAAATAAGATATCGACACACGGCCACGGCGCCTTGTGTGCAGCCCTGAATCAAAGGGCTCCAATGGCCATGGAGGGGAGATTTGTACTCGTGTACTCGGCCGCATCGATTTTGCTAATACTAAAGCTGGATATTGATATTCCCGAAGAGAGGCAGATGGGACAACCTGGATTGAGGAAAATTAAAGCTGCACAGCCTCTCATATCGAGCCACGGTCCCCGCGGACCAGCAGAACGATACCTGCAACAATGAATTAGAGCCGACGCTTCAGAGCCGCTAATATAGTGACCTGGAGGACTGAAAGCCTAGTGGCACATGTTTATACACAAATGTTCAGTTTCTGTATGTTTTACTGCTTCGTAGGCCAATGAGAAGAATAAAAGCATCCACGCCGAACCCGTCCCGTGAAACTCCAGCAATAAATAGAAGCTGGAAGGTGTCAGCCGAGAATTATTTGCTTTACCTCGTTTCAGGGAAAACAAAGGCGCGAGGATGCAGCGAGTGAACTGCGCCTCTCGCGCTTTCATTTCCCCCCTGTTGACATCCGACCATTTTACTAGGGTTTGTAACAGAACCCGCTGACTGAACCTGCGCAGTAGCTGAAGGATGTGAGACGGATTGCTGGAAAGCATCATCTCGCGATCCGGATCAATCAATAAGAGTTTCATCTGCGGGATGAAGACCTCCCTGGCATCGGATTATGCGTGTGGGTGTAGATTTCAGCTTTCTTATGCCAACGTGCTTTCGTTTCCCTGCGTGTGGATGCGTGTAAATCTGCCCCATGCGTCTTAATAAAATGCATTCCTAAACATCGTCTTGGAATCCATAAGCATTAGCGTTTGTAATCTGTTTTGGAAGCGCATTGTGCCTCGCACTGCTGCCTCATCAGACCATAATGATCTCTCATGTATATTAAATATAACGAGGTACAGCATACGGCTGGGATTTAGCAGCAAAAGGAATAGTATACCACAGTTTTGTTTATTGTTATACACAATGCTCTGGTGTAGTACACTGAAACGCTGTGTGTGTATTTGATTGGTTGTGTTGGGGTTGTGCAGGTAGCGTAATAGATCAATAGATCAATGTGATCATCTTCCATATGTTTTAAAAGGACTGAGACACATTAAAGCTCCACACTTTGTGTCTATGGCGCCATGCTGTTGTGTCCTCTGTGAGAATTGGGCGTGGCATTGTCCTGCTGAAATACCCACGGACTTCCCGGGAAACGAAATGATGGGAGCGCATACTATGGCTCATACTATGTACCCCTCTGTGTCAGTGTTGTACATGTGCATACACCAGTCACCTAGTAAACACCATGACTACCGCACCCACACCATGACGGGTGTTGACTTTTGACCTGAGTCTTCAATTCTAAGACACAGCAAACAAAAAATGGAAATTAGGGACAAAATAACACGAGGCGTTTCTCTAAGACGACATGTCATTAAGGTTCGTGGATATCAAAGATTCCATACCCTAACACACACACACACACACACACACATTACTCTGGAGCCACCCGTTTGTTCTGCTGCGACTCAAAATGAAAGATTTCCTTCGCTTCTAAACTCTGACATCATGACAAATCTCCTTGTGTTTTTGGTTCGTCCCCGCTGCTGCACGGAGAACGAATCCCGTCCCGCTCGTTCACTCTGCCTCCATCGTTACAGCTTTGTAACTTGGCAACTGATTTAGTCCTACAGTGGAACTTCTAACCGGTCTGCCTGATGTTCATATGTTTGATTAACAGAGCTGGAAATTATTAAAAGACATTCACTCAAGTAACAATTTATAAAACGTGTACATTAATTAAGTATCTACTGTTGATAAGATGTTGATGATCTCCGTCCACCGCTTTGTCTATTAAACACACACACACTAATGCACCTCCACCATCACATGACCATCACTACAATTCTGCGAGTCATCCACCACCCTAATAACACCTGCTCTGTCCATGGTTCTGATTATCAGAGAACAGAGTGAAGAGATCTAACAATACTGAGCATGTAGAGAAGCAGAAGGACTACAGAATGAAACTCTAGAACTACAAAGCAGAGCTGATATGGGATCTGCGAGCTGTGTGTAGAAACTTGTTCCTAATAAAGTGGCCGTTGAGTGCAAGTACTCATTTTCTAAACAATAAAGTGAATTATTATTAGGTTCATACTTCTATTTTTCCAGAGCTGAACATTTCGCGCTGAAGGGCTGCGGTGGACGATTCAAAAACAAAAAGTTGATAAATGTTTCATGACCATCCATGATTTATTTTCTGATCTTCATCCAAGACATAAAACCCAACTCCGCTGGCCTCCAGCCTTCTTCTCTCTGTATGAAGCGGGAAACGCTGTGTCTGTGCTCTCAGGACTCTGTGATCATTTCTTTATCTCGGCTCCACAGACGTGTCCTTCCTCTTGTGCCCCCTACAGGCTTCGCACTGGGGGTGGAACCAGGAGGGAACGGAGCGCCAGTGGTGGTGCCAGTCTTTCTTCTTTCCTGCAGCTGGTATGAAACTCCTGTCAGGATATTTGGTCATGATTTATCATTTTAGAGAAGTGTGAAATGCCGTTGGATCGGTTGGTGGTGCAGCCGTTGGTGCTGCCATCAGCAAGCGAGTCCAGGGTTCGAGTCCCGGACTGGAAAATCAAAGATTCTTTGTTGTCAGATTCCAACGCAATCTGCAGACAAACGGATATGTAATCTCTAATCATCTCAACTCATCTTCTTCTGATGATGATGATTTTTTTGTTTAATTCACAGATGAGCAGAGCAACCTAGTGGTCCGGGTTTGAATCCTGTCCTGTTGTGCACGTCTGTCCGTCAGCCCTGTGATGACCTGTGGGGTTATAAACACTGAGCTCGGAGTCCAGCCTGCAGCTGGCACCCCGCCACCCCAAAAGAAAAGAGGCCTAGATAAGCATCCTGATGAAAGATGTTGGAAACTAAAGTTTATTTTAACAACTGCGTACAGACTTCGAGTCAAAGTTCTCCGACATCAGACATCTGACCGCGTCCAAGTCTGTGATAGTTAAAATAAACGCTGCTGAAAATACCAAACCTCTGCTGACCAAACGCTAATGAGCTGGACCTGAATGTGGACGTGAAGATAAAAATGTAAATGTAACAAACCTTCATTTTTATTATTATTATTATTATTACTATTATTATTATTACTATTATTATTATTATTATTAAACTGTGTGAAACATCTGCAGTGAGCAGCTCGTGTTCCTTCCGTCTCTTCAGATAATCCATTTTGAAGGATATTTAGGATTTAGCTGCTACTGTGAACATTGGTGTGACTGATGTGTGTGTGTGTGTGTGTGTGTGTGTGTGTGTGTACTTTAGGTTTCTATCATGTGGCGGGGACCGTGATCTGTTTAAAGCCAGTCATAGTGACTCCGGTGAGGACGTGTTTGTAGATCAGGTTGTTGGGATTTTGGTCTCCACATAGTGCTTTCTGTTCTGTCCCCAGAATGGACAGACCCACGACTCGGTGTGCGACTGCAAGTATCCAGTCTGTTCATTACACCATGTTCTGTTGGAGGTCACTACGAGCAGAACGCTATATATATATATATTTTTTTACCAGTAAATAATGATGTACACGGTTCAGTTCTCAGAATCACGACGGAAACAGCAGCGTTCGGTGGAACAGAGCGTTTCTGTCTGGACTGTTGTTCTGAAGACTGAAAGACACGTCATTACAACAATACAAACTGATCACTGATCAGAAAACAGTCTTATTATTTTTGCGAGAATCCAAATTTTGATTAATGAACATATGAGGGTTGATCAAAATCTAATACCCCATAAGATTAATAGCTCAGCTAATAACATTTTTAAAATCCTTAAATGATGATGTGTCTTTCATGTGTGTGTGTTTGTGTGTGTGTGTGTTTGGAGTTTTAATGAACTGTTAAAAATGAAGCAATGAATTGGTTTGGTGTCACATTTTGGTACATTCAACTCAGGTTCGAATCTGGGTGTGATTGGGTGCTTAGCAAAAGATTGGTGCCCTGTATCTGCCCAAAATGTTCTCCCCTAAATGGGCATGAGGAACCACCCTGCGTTCATGGGTTGAGTATTTCTGTAGCTCTGATCTTCAGATTTCAGAGTTTCTGTCAAATGTGCAGAAGTTCTGCGAATGGAAAGGTCTGATTTCTGACAGACTGACCTGGACTAAACCACAGAGCACGTCACGTCTAATCTCGTTTATTATTACCACATTACAGTTTAATCTGTCTTCCTTTTCATCCTTCAGCACCTCGTCATTCCGCTGACGGACATCTCCACGCCTGCCGCCTCTCGAACAGAAGAAATCAAATACAGATACAAAGAAAGAAAACATCTGTCAGGGAATAAAGCCTCCATCTGTGTGTGGTGATGACCTCAGATGACCCCCAGCAATGCGCCGATATTGCCTTTTCCACAAAACCAAATAGACAGAACCCAGAAATCTCATTCATTATTTATTTTCTGTCTGTGCCGCCTCGCACGGCTTGGGAACACTCACCCCCCCCCCCCCCCCCCCCCCCCCCCCCCCCCCCCCCCCCCCCCCCCCCCCCCCCCCCCCCCCCCCCCCCCCCCCCCCCCCCCCCCCCCCCCCCCCCCCCAATCTAACACTCACACAAACACACTCTATATGGGGCAATTTGGAGCATTCAATTGACCTTAATCCATGTTTTTGGACTGTGAGAGGACACCGGAGAACCCGGAGCAAACCCCCGCAGACACAGGGAGAATAAAGGCTGTCTATTCTATTTTTCTATTTTAACATGCAAACTGGCGACACAGTGGCTTAGTGGTTAGCATGTTCTCCTCTCAGCGCTAGGGATTCCCGGTTCGAATCCCCATCTGGGTGGAGTTTCCATGTTCTCCCCGTGTCTGCGTGGGTTTCCTCCGGGTTCTCCGGTTTCCTCCCACAGTCCAAAAACATGGATCAAGTTAATTGAATTCTCTAAATTGCCCCATATAGAGTGTGTCTGTGTGAGTGAGTGTGTGCCCAGCGATGGATTGGCGCCCTGTCCTGGGTCTATCTGCCCAGCGCCTGAGACGTTCTCCCCTGGATGGGCATGGGGAACCCCCCCCACGACCCTAATAGAGGATAAGCGGGAGATAATGGATGAATTAACATGCAAACTCCGCCCAGATTAGGATTGGGCCAAGAGGAGAACATGCTCACCACTAAACCACTGTGCCACCCAGATTAATTATTGTAATTAGAAAGGAAGCAGGACCATCTCACAAAACAGACTGGAACTTCCTCTCTGTGTAGTGATGGTGCCCAGATGACAGGAATGGGGAAGGCGACTCTGTGGGGGCTGAATGGCTGCAGACTCGTCCTTTTAATGTGATGCATTTATACAACATACCGTTAAAGTGCTTTGCATCATAATAAACGAAGGCCCTGCCCTCCGAACTGCACCGCTGTCTGCAAACGCTTTTTTATGGGTACCGCACAACGGCGCCTCTCATCTGCAGCAGCTGGTCAGAGACAAACTCACACTGAAATGTTCGCAAACTTTTTAGGAAACTAGTGCATTATAAACAGAATCAAATAACAGAGAAACTTCCGCTGATTTTATTTGATATAAGCGGCGTACTGAACTCTGCTGTAAGCAGATTGTATTGACAAGGTTGCATTTCTCTCATCGAATCATCTCGTCCCGGCTACAATCATCCTGTGTGGCCTGCAAAAATGAGATTCCGCCTTAAATTCCGTGACAGATATGGAACGGCGACGGTGTTCATACACTTTGAATACAGTGTGGAAATGAGAAACCTTTCATCTGCCGCCTGATGAATTTGATCAGGCAGTTCAGGCATGCTGATCTTCACAGTACAATTTTAGCATCCTGCAGAAAAGTATGAGATGTCAGATGCACAGCTATCGCCAGCTTTGCAATGATATATCAGAGAAGCCTTCATTTATTTCATAATAAGATGCTGAGATATGCATTTCACACCATGTTTTTGAAGGAAGAAAAGGCTCTCCGTGTCTGTGGAGCAGTAATGGAGATGATTTTTTTATCTTTCTGCTCACTGGAGAGCACTGACATGCACTGACAGCGCCGTGATAACCGAGCGCTCCGAGTCCGACCACAGCTGAGGCCCTCTGAAGCACGGCGGCTCGACGTGCACACAACACAAGCACTTTTTTTTTTTTTTTTTCCGAGTGCATCAACTTCTTTTGAGTGAAACTTTGTCAAGTTAAGAGGTATATGGGGAATC
Source organism: Corydoras maculifer (assembly GCA_019802435.1). Lineage (NCBI taxonomy): Eukaryota > Metazoa > Chordata > Actinopteri > Siluriformes > Callichthyidae > Corydoras > Corydoras maculifer. The sequence goes on from JAFMOD010000206.1 coordinate 262,042, forward strand.
TGGATCCGGCTGCATATTTCTTCTTTATATCTCTGTCTTGCGTCTGAACAGAATGCTGCGTGAGAGCCAGAGAGCCGTGAAGCCGAGCAGCGAGGGCTCGCAACACGACTGCCAGATCTAACAGCAATTAGGGCTGCGAAGGGAACGTGATAGGCCACGTCTCCGAGGTACCTGACTCCCAACTTAGTGGGGACTTCCCGCGGAGTGCTGAAGGATGGCATCTGCTTGCTGTTTGAGATTAAGAAACGGGGATTTCAGCGCCGCGTGCAACAGTGATCCCGTACTTAAGTCCAAACTATTAACAAAATGAGAAGGCGTGGAAACTTGAAGTTAATAGCAGAAATGCTGGATCACAAGGTGGGAGACTGCTCCTCTGGTAGCATGTTACTTTTTTTGCGATATTTGGTTGTTTAACTATATTTGGGGAAGGGGGGGGATGCTTTATTTATTCATTCATTCATTCATTATCTCCCGCTTATCCTCTATTAGGGTCGCGGTGGGGTTCCCCATGCCCATCCAGTGGAGAACGTCTCGGGCGCTGGGCAGATAGACCCAGGACAGGGCGCCAATCCATCGCTGTGCTTTATTTATTTATTATTATTTTATTGATTATTAAAAACTTTATTCAGACTCATCATCAGCTCTGGTGCAAAAGCCAGCATCAGTCATGGTCAGTCTCTAATAACTAGCTGAATGATCTCTGTAAACCTCCAGCTTAAAGAGTACATGGTTTCAGGCCTTGTCCCCTTTAACACAGAGTCAGACAGACAACATTTGTGTCCTTAAAAGTTTTGACAACTCTCTCAATGTCTGAAACCACGTGGTCCACCATGACCATTGATAGCTTGCAGGGTCCCAGCCTTTGAGGACCCTGCTTTTTAATATCGCACACAGCAACGGGGTCCATCTCCAAACTAAAATAACAAATTTTTCCTAAATCTAATAAAGTTGGTCAGCCCCGTCTTTATCCATCGAATAAAGTTTCACGAGAATAAAGTGAAGTCCATGTTCTTCTTTTTATTGCATCATACGACGATACCAACTTTTCAGATAATGAAGTTGGTACCGTGGTTCCGGTTCTATACCGTTTCTCTAGAAAATGCGGCATCCATCTATTTATTCAGATGGAGGTTCTACCATCAGAGGGTCTGAGTAAATAATCCAAGTTATTGGCTGAACTTTCATCTGACTTTATGGATACTTTATTTCTCGAGCACAATATTAGGGCCGTAACAGATTTCCCGAGAGGTTGGAAAGTGATTTCCTGTTCCATTAGAATGATACACTGTACAATGGATTAGAAGAGAGACGGGAAATGAAGAGGCGAGTTCATTTTGAAGACGTCCTGCCGGCAGATTTTTAGATTATTCTGAGATTATATGTTGCACCTGATTAGGTTTTGAATCAGTAGCTTTACAGATTTTATGGGGCAATTGTTTTGTTGCAGGAGGATGAGGGACGTGTTCTAATGCAGGCACCGTAATACAAATCCCCTGGGTGAGGGGGGGGGGGGGCGTCCTAAACTCAGTTTACAGTTTTTTCAGCACCTGGTACAGTAAGGCTGACTGATGTCAAGTGTGTGTGTGTGTGTGTGTTTATGTGCGTGTGTGTGTGTTCACAGACCTCCTATAGTCTGTTTGCCGTCAGCCGCCCGTATGACAGGGACTTCATGTCCACATGCCGTCTTAGGGCTGTGCCATCTGTCATAAGCTTACTAATGCTGTAGGTTTGAAATAAAAACAAGAACTTCTCTGCTTTAAATTCAAAAGACAAACCAAAGTTCAGTGAGCGAGGACTACGCAACGTTACTTTCACTAAACGTGGGGAATAAAAATAAAAGCAGGAGGAGTTCAGCTGAATCGTGATGAACCAACGTGCACCAGAGTTTGGTTCATGTTTCTGTCACATCACAATCTCACACTAATGTGTGGAGTTTAGAAGAAGCCGAAACGCCGGACGCAACCAGACACAGGGGGTTTAAAGCCCTCAATTTACTAAACCTACATCCACACCTACACGGATGTAGAGAACATGCAAAAAGAATAGAATAGAGAGCTTTATTGTCATTGTACGTGATGCAATGAAATTCCGAGTGGTACGTCTTAACGACCAAGAACAGACGACAGAACATGTATCCACAGAAATATTCAATAAGTTTCTAAGTGTATTATAATAATAATAATAATAATAATAATAATAATAATAATAATAATAATAATAATAATATTATATTGAGGGCGGCGCGGTGGCTTAGTGGTTGGCAAGTTCGCCTCTCAGTACTAGGGATTCCCGGTTGGAATCCCCATCTGGGTGGAGTTTCCATGTTCTCCCTGTGTCCGTGTGGGTTTCCTCTGGGTTCTCCAGTTTCCTCCCACAGTCCAAAAACATGGATCAAGTCAATTGAGTTCTCCAAATTGCCCCATATAGAGTGTGTCTGTGTGAGTGAGTGTGTGCCCAGTCATAGATCGGCGCCCTGTCCTGGGTGTATCTACCCAGCGCCCGAAACGTTCTCCCCTGGATGGACTTGGGGAACCCACCGCGAACCTAATAGAGGATAAAGCGGGAGATAATGAATAAATGAATGAATATTATAATGTAGAATATAAAACACAGACGTATAATAGTATGATAGCAGCAAATAGCATAGCAAAATATAGAATATAAATAAATATATACACATATACAGACATGCAGTATATACATAGATTACACACATATATAAGCACCTGGAATCTGAACCCAGGATGCGACAGTCATCCACAATGTCACACAGAACATGGACCCATTTACAGTTCTGTACGTTAACAAACCTTTACGATGATTATAGGAAGTTTAATAGAGACAGCCATATATATATATATATATATATATATATATATATATATATATATATATATATATATATATATATATATGTGTGTGTGTGTGTGTGTGTGTGTAAGGAAAGTGTGGGATGCCATGTGTATTACTTCTGTGTTTCAGTTGAAAAGGCATACGGTTCTCGGAGTCGTCTGACATTTGAAAATGGTGTGCCGCTGCTCTGAACGGGTCGGTGGTACTTCAATAAGTGAACTCAATCTGTAAACTTCTCTCTTTAATAACATGCTACAGCTATCTGCGCCCTTAAACTAAAGGTCCTGGATGTCGGCTATATTTTCATCTCTGCTCCTTTCAGCGTTTGCGGATCGCCTTTTCTTCATAACTGAACGAAGTGGATTAGAATCGTGTTGTTTGCTACGGGAGAAATGCTTTAGCTGAAGCCTGTACACTCCGCGACTTAGATAGTTGCTTAGGAGCGTCTGTCTGTAATGAGGCCAAGCGGTGATGGAAAAAATATTTACCATCTCAATAGAGGCTGGGTATGAAGGAAACTGTACGTGATTTTATTTATATATATATATATATATATATATATATATATATATATATATATATATATATATATATATATATATATATATACATTATCTTCCACTTTATCCTCTACTAGGCTAGTAGAGGATAAAGCACTCATCCAGGGGAGAACATTTCGGGCGCTGGGCAGATACAGCTCATTCACACAGATGCACTCTACATGGGGCAATTTGGAGAATTAAAAAATATAGAGCAATTTTTTGCACTGCGTCGACAAATTCCTTAATGAGAACAACAAATGACCTGCTGATTGGTTGATTGCATGTGACGTCCAACACACACCCATAAACTACATCACATGCAGTGGGTGGATGGATATTTGGACTGCTGGGATAGGACGCATACAGACCATAGAAGTTGCGCATCTGTCTTCTCTATAAACCTCAATCATCCATCGTTCTGATTAATTATCAAAAAAAAAAATTTTAAATTAACAAAAAATTAAATAAAGTTTATTAATAAGTGTTTGAACCAAACTAAAGTTCACGGAAACGTCATAGAGTTTCTTAATAAAGCGATAATGACAGATCCTCATCACTTCAGTAAATGAAAAGCATAAACAGAGAAAACCTTTAGAAGCTGAAGAACATGCTGAAGTTCAGAGACGAGCTTATTAACACAGACCTCTGTACCGGCACATGACTTCAATGTTAATAAAGAAATAACCAGAAGAATAAACAAAGGTACGTTGTTCTACTGTGAACAAGCGTCTAAGAATAAATAACCTTGGTCTGCCGATGGAGAAAACGAGCCTTATGAAGACCGCGTTCCTTTAATGAGGATTATAAAGGACCTTCCGCCGCCCTCAGTGATGCGTCTCTCTGAAAGGCAGTTAGGGTGAATTAAACAGTCTCTCTTCAATCTGCAAGTTTAAATGTTTGGATGTAATAAAAATGACCTCAAGACGCAACAGTAAAAACGGAATGGGTTTAAAAAAAGCCCATCATGCATCTGCACATAATTCCTCTTAACAGCACTTAATGGTACATGGAACGACCCATCCACTCAGATCTTTGAGTGTGTACGTGGTTTAAAGTGTGTGTTACAGTTTTGTTCTACTTTTCTCGTCCATTTGTTTCCCTCCACCCGGCTCGTCGTGAGCTCGCAGTGAGAAATGGATGAGAAATGGCCGCTGTGCATGAAGACCTGCATGTCATTATCTGTGGGTCTCAGATTCAGGCTTCAGGTGCTGAATGATGGAGGGAGGAAATTCTAAACTCTAGATGCCGTGCTACATCTGTCCTCGATTTCCTATAGGACTCTGGGACACATGTCGGAACAATGATGAGGAAAAAAAAGTTCCGAGCATCATCATGTTCCGCAGGAAGCCAATGTCAGAGAAAAAAAAAATCTAAGAAAAAAAGCTTTGTAACTGCGTTTTAATGAATTAAAAAGGTTCCTTAATTAGTTCCCGGTGTCTAATTTACTCACCAACCAATACAGAGACCACCAAACATAGAGAGGAGCAGATGGACTATAGACTGTAATAGTAGAACTACAATGTCCATCTTTGTAATTATTCATTCATTCATTCATTCATTCATTCATCATCTTCCACTTTTTCATCCTATATTAGGGTCGCGGGGGGGTTCCCCATGCCCATCCAGGGGAGAACGGCGCTGGGCACCCCAACCTATCACTGGACACACACTCACTCACAGACACACTCTATATGGGGCAATTTGCAGAATTGAATTGATCCATGTTTTAGGACTGTGGGAGGAAACCGGACAACCCGGAGGAAACCCACATGGACACGGGGAGAATTCCTAGTGCTGAGAGGCGAACATGCCAACCACTAAGCCACCATGCCGCCACTTTGTAATTAGTGCCAGATATTTAAATATAAATATTATTAAAAGAAAAAACAACTCATTACATAAGGAAAGCATTTCCTCTGTTTACTGAGCGTATTCTGCTGTTTTGCCCTAAATTCTAAATGCCCCTTCAGCTTCCACTCCATCTAATCATTTCTAATTTCCAATGTTTCAGGTCACGATGCGAAAGGCATACATTCTCTGAGTGCACTGCCGTGTCCGAAGGCAGACTTGTTGTTTTAACACGGGAACAAGAAAGAGAGAAAGGAGAAGAGGAAAAAAAGCCATCAGATACATTCTGCTCTCAGTGGGAAATCTTTGCCCTGGCCTGCCTAGCATAGTCCGCCTGGGGTGAGAGGGCACGGAGTCGGAGCGATCCTGCAGAAGACTCTATTTCCAGATCTACTGGCCCAGATGATGGGTTTTTCCACACGGCTGCCCTCGGCCACAAATGGAGAGCGAAGTGTAGGGATCAGAGCCGAGTCACCTTCTGTCTATAACTCTCCTCCTCTCCGTCTCCAGAACTCGTTCCGTTTCTTCATCTCCACCACGAGGCAGGTCTGCCGGGATCGCTCGCCGCCCGCCGCCGACACCCATCCGATGGAAGTGAGGCATGGTTTCAAATTGGAATCGAGAACATATCTTTAGCCATGAGGGAGATTTCTTTTTGCAATGCGACCCCCGTCACATCGGTGTTCCCAAACCCCCTGCTCTCACTGGAGTGGCTGGGTTTGTATGAACACACTGAGGGGAAGATGATGATGATGATGGAGGGGATGAGAGTTTGGTGCTTTAACCAGTGTGAACATTTGGGCTGCCTGAATCAAGCAGAGATCTCCTGCTGGTGCATCGTCCCTCTGGAGACGTGAGGTCAGAGTAAACTCAACAGTGTGGTCTCAGCAGCACAAGGCTCCGGTTTACGTTGGGATTGCAGCTAAAGTGACATCACACCACCCAAATAACAGATACGGCTAACAGCCATGACGTAACCCTTCTGCAGGCGAGTTCATTATGTTTGCGGGTCTCTCTTTACCGCCAGGAATAAAAGAATTACTGGACCTTCAAAGATAATCATTCTACTGTAGTTTTTATCAAGATCAGTGTTGCAAACCGTATGAGAGTCAAGTGCTGAATCGCATATAAGACAGAGCAAGAAAAGCCATGCGGAATAAAAAGGCATATAATTAATTCACCCACAGACTTCATGAAGAGGATATAATGTTATCACGATGATGAATAGACATTGTTCCGAGCAACACGCTGCTAGTCACCGATTTCACAACTAATTTTGTTTCAGAGGAACCGACACCGGATGAGCTCTCGCCTTAAAAAACCAGTGGTATTGTTTTCTTAAATGAAAACCTACAGTACGACTGGGATAGGTTATTAAAATGCATGTGTAATAACCAGCAATGCTTAACAACAGAAAAACAACAACAGCGCACTTAACTTTTATAATAGTCTTTTAATCAGCCTTCGTTTATATCTGTCACTTGCTGGCACGTCAGCCGATATAGAGTGCTGATTCAGCACATTAATTTAAACATCCCACGAAATGAAAGAATTAAATCTGACCTCTTTAAATATTACACTCAACACTGCACGGCGAGACGGCGGGGAAGCGAAGCCTCGGCGTTTGTGCGTTTGCGTTTGCATCCACATAAATAAGTCTATTAATTAAACATTAAATTTGTGTTCGACAGAGAAAGAACCTGATGAATGGCTGTAGCATTTCGAAAAGTTTGGCCTCATCAATCATCAACTTCAAGAAAATAAGCAACAGGAAAACAACCGTCCGTGGTTTTACCAGGAGACTCCTTAAAAAAAGTTGCTGCTATTGAAATATTTCTATCAGGCATCATTTTTTCCTATGAACTGATAACTGAATTATAAAAATAGAGTCACAGAACGAGTCGATTCGTCAGCAGGGCAGTAAGATTCGGCACCTAAACCTCTTGTGGACCCAACGAAGATCATTGTGGCTCCACTCGAACAAAGACCATGCCACATCTCTGAGCTTTCTGAATCAGACATCATGAAATGAGACCTGAGATAATCAGGTCCAGTTTTCTCCAACATCCCAACTCTTGCTGATGTGTGAGCATCAGTGCACCATCTTACAGCACTGAGGACACATAGCGTTCCTCTTTAATAAGAAGTTTATATTACAAAACTCGGCCCCGTATTCAGACCTGGCGCCTGGAGCTCATGAGAAGCCACCGTGACCCTTCCTGCTGCAAAATGATTACTGAAGATGAATTAATGAAGGAATAAATTATTAAGAAAAACTGCAGGGATTCACTTCAACTTAGTTAAAAGATCGTCGAGAGGTCAGGCTGGTGTGGGGTGATTACAGAGCGGAATCAGTGCCAGTCCTCCCCAAATGTAAACTCTGCAGGCTCCCGTCTGCTGGAGTCTCTGTGCTGCAGGAACACCAACAACCTTCTGATCATCGTTTATTAGAGAAGCCCGTTACCCATTTAAAAAAAAAAAAAAAAAAAAAAAAAGGCTCACGGGGATCTTTGCAGGAGAAGCACAATGCCCTCCAGCGCTGCGAATGCAGGCTCGTGCGAATGCTCGACTGCGCTGTCGTGGAGGTATAGATAAATAATTAATAATTATATAAAGAATCACGTCTTTGCGTTGAATTTTATTTATAGTCTAAAAAATAAAGAATGTTATATTATATTAAAGTGTTTTTATTATTATATATTTATATATTTATATTTATATATTTTAAAAAATCGAATGTTAACTATGCACATAGTGTGTGTGTGTGTGTGTGTGTGGGGGGTGGACGGATGGATATTGCTGGAGGCCATGAGAAGCCTAGGCCCTGAACGAATGAACAAATTGTACGTCTCAAAGCTGAGAGACTGATGCATAAAGCAACACTTGCTGTAATGTAAATGTCAAAACAAACTCAGTGTCTGGTGAATCTGAGAAGGCGTCGGAATTAGTAACTTCACACGGAATGTGAGAAGATTGTGGGGTGTTGATGCACCAACTCCGTGGTGTGGTTCTGATGAGGTGGGTAGAAACCGCTGGAGAAGAAAACAATCGTAATGAGCAGGTAAATGAAACGCAGAGGATCCAGCATTATTTCTGAAGACACACTTCAAGTTGCACTTGATGTGAAGGGTTCTAATCTA
>JAFMOD010000206.1:283271-294408 GCA_019802435.1 Corydoras maculifer
ACGACGCACGGGATGCTGAGGCCGGAGCGACGCACGGGATGCTGAGGCCGGCGCGGGGCACGGGATGCTGAGGCCGGCGCGGGGCACGGGATGCTGAGGCCGGCGCGGGGCACGGGATGCTGAGGCCGGCGCGGGGCACGGGATGCTGAGGCCGGCGCGGCGCACGGGATGCTGAGGCCGGCGCGGGGCACGGGATGCTGAGGCCGGCGCGGCGCACGGGATGCTGAGGCCGGCGCGGCGCACGGGATGCTGAGGCCGGAACGACCCACGGGATGCTGAGGCCGGCGCGGGGCACGGGATGCTGAGGCCGGCGCGGGGCACGGAGCGGCGCGGGGCCGGCGCGGGGCACGGCTGTTAAAATCTCAACACCACCCTCGTCCACCCCACTGCACTACCCCTTTACTGTTAACTTATTCACAAACAGCATTTCATGTATATCTAATGTTGCAGGAGAAGCAGATGTGAAAATGTCAAAGAAAATTTAAATGTCAAAGAAAGAGCAAGACAATTTCAAGTTTCTCAAGGACAGAGAAGATGCTGACTCTCAGCTTAAAGCCACGCCAGCTTATTTTCTCTGTCTATTTTCCGTGCAGGATGTTCTGTCTGCGCGTGAGAACCGCGAGGAACGAATGCAATTATACAAGCACCTGTGTTCAGGGTTTTTAAAAAACACCTGATAAACTTTAAGGTCGGCGTGGCTTCATTCTGTGGAGCAGTTTTTAATTTGCAGCATCATTATTCAGCATGATGGAAATGAGCTCTCACACACACACACACACACACACACACACACACACACACACACACACACACACACACTATTATTTAATAGTTAGAATTCACCTCAGCTACAATTAAACCAATTGAAACTTTCCAGGCTTTTTAAAGGAGCGAGCATGGTGCAGTGTGAAGTCGCCTCACAGTACGAAGCTCCTGGGTTTTATTCCCAAAGGGAATTTGTATGTTCTCCTTGTATTCTTCCACTTTTTAAAAACATGCAGTGTACTCCTGGGCAACAAAAATACGTTTGTAGCCCAAAAGTAGGTTTGCACCCCACTGCACTAATAGAACAACCCGACTATTTAAAATGCTCTTACACTATTTTCTGCTGCACAGAATCTTAAAGACGTTCTGTTAACTCCTCCAAACTTATTTCTTCCACTTGTGTCCATTTATTGTCTACACGTCGCATTCCAATTTCTTTGAAGTGGCCATCGTCTTTTCCTGTCTCGCAACACAATTACCAGAACTCTGCAGCAACGTCCTCAAAACATTCAGTGAGTGTGTTTTTTTCACGTCGCCCTCTGAATTCATGTGATAATTGGACCGGGAGGTGCAGGCATTTTCCTCGACATGGAAATCAATAAGCTTTCATTACTGTCCTTTCCGTTTACAGCCTTTAAAGACGCGCACACGTTCCCGATACGGAGACAGAGATGATACGGATGACGATTAACAACGGGCTTTTATTGTGTAGGATCATCAAAGCCAAGGAGCAACTTAACCACATCAAGGTGAGGAGAAAATTCTGAAGCGATTGTACAGTTAGAGGTTTGTGTTACTATTATTTAGTACGTGTGCCAGCTGGTGTGTGTGTGTGTGTGTGTGTGTGTGTCAGCTCAGAGGTATCGGCCTGCTGTCGCTCTCCGTGAGTTCTAACGAAGATGGAATTACAGGTGCTGTGCGACTCCGATAAGCTCCAGAGAGCTGCACTTTCAAAAGGGTTAAAGGGTCAACAACATGGGCTTTATCAGAAAATGGAACAGTGGATGTCTGCATTGCACCGACTCACAGGACTGATAAAGATGCCAAAGAAACCCAGGAGTCGCCGATTTCAGAACTAAATTCTGACGTACGAATCCTTATAAACAGGTTCTCTGCTGCAGTAAGCACTCTGGAGGAGAACCGAACGAGGCGTTTTCAGCATCGGAACGCTTTAACCCCCTTCCTACTGATCATCCTGTGAAAGAGGACACCTTCAAACATTCAGAGTGACTGATGTTCGCATAAAACTCTGCTTTAAGGATTAACTAAGGCATCGCTGAGATGCTTTAAAACATGGAGGTTTTGCTTCGTTTTAGTTATAAAGTGATACGTTTTGCTAAATGTACTCACCGTCACGTCCTCTAGGGCAAGACGCAACAAAAAGTATGGTGAATGCCCGCTCCACCCCAGAGCAAACAATCAAAACACAAGCAACTAATAAAGTCAATTCATTTTAAATCACATTACATTTCCATTTGGTCATTCAGCAGACACTTTTATCCAAAGCGAATTACAAGGTGAGCACAGGGTTCATCACAACATCCCTGGAGCAATGAGGGTTAAGGGTCTTGCTCAAGGACCCTTCAGTGGACCTTCAGATTGAGAGCCCAACGCCCTGACCGCTGAGCTACCGCGCCCTTAGAGTCCATTTTACTTGCTTACTAACGTTTGTGAAATTATTTAATAATAATAAATAACTTAATAAACAGGATGTAATGACTTAGGATGACACTGGGCCAAAAGAACCAACCAACTACTAAAAGCAAAAATATAAACTTAACCTAAAAACAAAGAAAAAGAAGCTGACCTGCCGGCTCTCTCCATACACAGAGGCAAAAATGAGCAAACAAAAGGCCGGTCACCCCACAGATCCCGTTAAAGAACACAAACAAAGGAAAAGCAACAAAAACCACAAACATACAACGTCAGGTTGGTCTGTGATGGTGGGCGGTCAGTGGAGCAGCAGATCGGCTCAGATGAAACGTTCAGCTTCCAGACTGAAGACCAAAAGGCCTTTTAAATCTGCCGCCATCCGATACAGCCAATAGGAACAGAACGCCTGGGTGGGCAGCCAATCAACAGGCCCTGAAGACTCACAGGACGTAACACTCACACACAGGAATTTGTCCTCCACATTTATACGTGCTTGGAGCGGTGGGCAGCCCTGTACACAGAACAAATGGGGTTAACGTGGCCAGGGTACTTAGTGGGACTGGGAATCAAACCGGGGACCTTCAGGTCGCAAGGCTGGTTCCTTAACCACAAGCCAACAACTGCCCCTTTACCACCTGGTGCTCACGATTACCTGTTTTTTTTAAAGGCTTTCAGAAACAGAGTAACATGCAGGTAGACTTTAGAAGATACAGGACTCGAATGAGACCGAACGTCTGAGGAGGATTTATTAAACCATGCAGAATTACAACCTCAGGACACCTGCAGTGAGACCGGGCCTCACACGGCTGTCCACAAACTAAAATTCATTTTCAGAAGAGACTCATAGAATAATGCCTCTTCACGTTCTCTCGTTAGTGACGAAACATTCACACCGGCTTCATTTTATTTTACTTTACATTTCTAAAAATAATTGAGACGACAATTTCTCTTTTTACTGGAAAAAAAAAAATACAGTAACAGTTTTTGCCTCAAGTTTTCTAACGATAAAAAAAAAAATCTTTAGCTTCTCTGCACTTTGACAGAAAGTTGGTTTGACAGAGAAATGAGAAAAACACGGGTTCGAGTCGCCCCCCCGATGCACAGGCGTTACCTGCTGCACTGTGAGAACAGAAACCACGGCGTTATGCTGCGGCTGTGACTGCGCACCGCACTTTATTTACTATTTAATTACCCACTTCTCTTTGAAACAGTGTTTTTGCTCTCGGTTTGCTGCCCCAGCTGAATCAGAGTGCGCGGTTCTATTCCCTCTCGCAGGTTCCCTGATCAACTGTATCTGGTTGCACAGTGATCACACTGCATTGTACTGGGATCTGTCTCAGAAGGGCAATCAGCAATCACCCTCTGCTGACTGACACACACACACACACGTCCAGAGGACATGACCCTTTTGTGGGTAAATGGCTGCGACCCCTGCGCTTTTCACACAGGGTTCAGGTTTCAGATTGAGCGACTCTGATTTGTTTAAACTGCATGATTACATCCTCACTTTCAATTTTCTGCTCAAATTTGATTTTTTCTTTCAGGGTTTTATAACCATCATCAAACTGATCATTATGAAGCATCCCTCCTGCACAGAAACCGATTTTTAACCCAATAACAAAAAATGGTGTATATTGTATTATATATCGTATTACAAATTGATGTGTTTTGTACACACACACACACATATATATATATATATATATATATATATATATATATATATATATTTTTTTTTTTTTTTTTTTGCCTACCTCATTTGTAATCCCAATTTTGGACTTTTTTGACTTTATTGCGGAGATGTCTAAAGAGAATTTTACTGCTGGCTGTACCGTGCGTCTCTGCACATGATGAATAAACTTGATTTGATTTGGTTTATCCAAGTCAGGATCAGTCATTATAATTAGTTAATAGTTATAGTACATCAATTAGTAGAATTAGAATCATTATTATTATGTTATCTGTATAATTAACTCATACTTCTGTGTAACCCTTAAACCTCTACACACAGCAGGTAGCATTATGGAGTGTAAGAGTTCAGTGGAGTTCCTGAGTGGAACTCTGAAAACTGTGGACCCAAACACCTCGAGTTCAACGAAGCATCCACAGAAAACCAATGACAGAAGAGTACAGAACGGACGAATACTAAAACAAAACCAGCATGAAGGAGGGATTATAAATACGCTGCAGTGAGTTTAATGTAATGGAGTAAAGACACCACTCCTTCCAAAGGAGGAACTCAATATAGTTGTTTTTTTTTAATCACATTCAGGGTTAAAGTGAAGTCAAAGAACCAAAGCACCTCCACCATCACGTCGTCCCACTGACTGATCTCTACATTCCTCATGTGGATCCATATTCCTAACGAGGTGTTAATGAGCAGAATGAGTGGAAATGGACTCAATGACACGAACAGGAATAATTACGCTGTTCTCTTATTCATTTTTTATTTATGTATTTATTTTTAAACCGAGATGCTTGAGCGGCAAACCAGCGTCCGTTTATTTATGATCTTACACACAATAAAAATAAAAGAGAACTCAAGCTAAATATATATTTTATATGAAACAAAAAGATTAGATTCTTTAATTCCCTGGTTGGGATAGCTTCACTTGTAAGGCTGTACATGGCTTTGAGCGTGGAGTTTTGTATGTTCTCCCCACATGGCCAAAGGATTCAGGCTTCTTTAAAACTTGATTATGTTTAAAAGTACAGCAGAACACAGTGATATTTTGCATCACACAGTTGAAATCTATACCTCATCTCCAGTAGGTTACCACATTCAGGGATCAATACGGTTTCGTTAAGTTTGTAAGTCTCTCTCACTTTTGCATCATGGGTCTGAAGGTTTTTCGTCGCTTACATCAGAAACGATGAGGACAAATGAAATCGATGAGCTCAGCCCTTACATTTTTCATGCAGGCCGAACTGGTCCTGAGACACGATGCCAAGGCCTGCGCCGTGTGGCCGACCCAAATCCTGCAGGTGAGCTTTTCATTAAGTTTTAATTCAGTCCACCGCAAGATTTCATCTGCACCACAGCAACAAAAATCATTCACCACCCTAATAATACGATGAGCAACACCACAGCACCAAATACAGGTCATTAACATAGTGGTGGGTGGAGCTTCTTAAGATTACAACCTCATCCACATCCTGGTTGGTGGAGGTTCCTCTTCACTTCTTACCATCTGTCTTAAAAATTGTATTTAAAAAAACTTTTATTTAACGTTAGGAACCTGCACCAATCAGGATGTGAAAAAGGCTGTAATCCAAAACATAGATGAACTTTGTAGTCCACCTGTTTCCTGCTAGTTTGTTAGTTCCCTCAACTCTGTGCTCTAATGTTTAGGACCCACACGGAGCTGTATTATTTGGGTGGTAAATGTTGTCAGAGCTGCAGTGTTGATGTTGTGCTGGAGCGTGTGGCTCCCATCAAATTAAAATCTGAAACAGGAGGATTTCTCCTCTTTTAACTATAATATTAATCTCCGTAGTGTCGAAGCATGTCAATATTTCAGGAACCAACCCCCCCCTCCTGCTTTGCCATCATCCCGGGGGCCGTGGAAACTTGCCATGTCTGGAAGCTGTCTGTGACCGAAGCTCATGCTCTGTTAGACACAATGATGGGACCTGTCTGCTCATCTTTAAAAAAAGAAATGCTTTTGAGCTCGCCAATCACTCTGTCCATCAGCGTGGAATCACTGAACCGTCGTTGTTCAGGTCCAGTCCCTCCCTCAGGGAACGGCAGCTCAGATTGACACGGCGATCACAGAGTGACGGCGAAGCCGGACAACGTGTGTCTGCGGCTGTGAGGGGAAATTTGGATTTGAATTCTGAGAACAAACCAAGATGCAGGTGACATTTAGGAGCCATTTCCTCAACGGAACGTTCACACAGACTGAAACTGGGACTTTCAGCTAAAAGCAGACGAAATGTTAAGAAGTGGGCGGCACAGTGGCTTAGCATGTTCTCCTCTCAGATGCCAGGTTCCTCCCACAGTTCAAAAACAAAGATCAAGGTCAACTGGATTCTCGTCAGAAACCGAATACACATCCATCCATTCATTATCTTCGGCTTTTTCTTCTACTAGGACCACGGTGGAGGTTCCACATGCCCATCCAGGGGAGAACGTTTCGGGCGCTGGGCAGATACACCCAGGACAGGGCGCCAATCTATTACTGACACACACTCACACAGACACATTTTATATGGGGCAATTTGGAGAATCCAATTGACCTTGATCCATGTTTTTGGACTGTGGGAGGAAACCGGAGAACCCGGAGGAAACCCACTCAGAAACGGAGAGAACATGGGAACTCCACCCAGATTGTTGAGAGGAGAACATGCCAACCACTAAGCCACCGTGCCGCCCTCCCGATTATGCATCAAAAATACATTTTAACAACTTCCTTCTACAAATTTGTTAAAACATGTTTGGAACTCAGATCCCCTGGTGGAACCTCCAGTTCCTATTGACTTGACGCGGCTGAGTTCCACCTGCAGTTGCACCACATTTATTCTTAAACGTTCAACAGATGGCGATGTTTCAGTGGATTAAGTAATGAGCCACTTGAGGAAGCAAGTGAGGCAATCGAGCAACTCGCCAGCTCATTCTGGACTTGGTCTGGAGATTTATAATGTTCTCCGCCGCCGCCAGTGCAGAACCTGAACGGTGCCACTGATCAGAGAGAACGATGATCAACATGGACCAACTTCCAAAGTTTGTGAGTGACTGACATCATTCTAAATCGACGATCTGCCTCAGAGTCACACGCCCTGATGAAATAAAGGAGGACTGGGTGAGAGGACACCCCGTCAATACCAGCACTGGCCCACAGGAGCAAAAAAACAAGTCCAGATCACTGAGACCAGCATGTTTTTCTGCTTGGACAACAAACTGGGTTAGGACACCTCCCTCGGAGACATGATGCAATTAAATGAATGTCTCTTTAAAACACTCTGAGCTCGTAGCGTCATGTTCTGATTAAGATTAATGACTTGTTTCAAGGTAAACAGCTACAGTGAGCCCAAATCTCGATTCTGCGGGGACACGGCAACCGCTCCACACTCTTAACAAACCCGACTGTGACTTCACACCACACTATGGATAGAAGGACACGCGTCTTTATTATTAAAATCAGGTTCTGTTATTCAGCCTCGTCTCCGTGAGAGTCTCCTAAACACTTGTTTGCTTCCAACGTCAGAACAGTTTAAAAAAAGGAACTTTTATATTATGTAGAACATTGATGGGGGCGATACGGTGGCTCAGTGGTCAGCACATCCACCTCTCAGTGCTGGGGATCTATCGATGTTCTCCCCGTTCCCGTGTAGGCTTTCTCTGGGTTCTCCAGTTTCCTCCCACAGTCCAAAAACATGGATTTAAGGCAAATTGACTGCTCTAAATTGCCCCTATATAGTCTGTGTGTGTGCGTCTGTGTGAGCCTAGAGATAGATAGCCCGTCACCTCAAATGACCCTCACAGAGCTTTGACCTCCATCGAACATCTTGGGGATAAATTATCAGGGATTACAAATCAGGTCCTTAGATTCCAACATCAGTGCCTGACCTCACAATTCCTAAAAACACTCCAAATCCTGAAGCTGTTATAGCTGCAGTCGGAGTGTGGTTGTATATCCTGCAGTGACATGTTGGAGTCACACCTTTCTTTCATATTTTAACCCCCGCTCACTGCTGTCGGGATATTTTTACACCAAAATATGAATTTATTTATTTGCCCCCTTACATGCAAGTTGCTTTGGTGTCTGCAAAGTAAATCCCCCCCAACATTAAAAAGCAATAATGGAATTTTCCATTGCGAGTTATCTGCAAGGGTCTGCGTCTCAACATCGCGGGTGTGTGTGTGTAGTGTGTGTGTGTGTGTGTAGTGTGTGTGTAGTGTGTGTGTTGCTGCGTGAATCATTTCTCCAACACCTGCTGCTACCCATAGGAATGATGTACTGCAGGGTGTCATCTGGTGGAATTACTGTAGTGGCATTTAGATTTAACACCTGGTGCAATTCAAAAGAGTGATGTAGACCATCGGAGCACAAAGGGAAGACGTTCTCACTCCGTCAGTCGGAGAACGCAGACCGCAGACCTTCCTTTCCCCTTCACAGAACCGCGGAGGCCAACTGGTGCCCGATTTATTTCCGCACACAGAGGGCTTGGTGTGGATTTAATGAGGAGCTTTTTGGATCGATGTTTTGCTCTTGGTTTAATCTGGATTAGGATCTTTTAATCTCGTTCTATCCGACGGCGCCGCGCCCGATTTCCCCTCGTCACAAACTCGAAAACAATGAAAATTAGGCGGGAGATTTAATCCTGGCGTTTCACTGAGTGTTGTTTGTTTGAGGGGTTCGAGCCTCTGTGTGTGTGTGTGTGTGTGTGTGTTGTGTGTGTTGTGGGCGTAGCCCTGCTCTTGTCCATTATACACAGATTATTTTATCTTCCGCGGATAGCTCTGGCTAGGCTAGCCGCAGGGTTGCGGGGGCTTTTATGGTCTAATCCTCCACAAAGCTGGTAATAACCTGTCAGTTCATCCTCAGCCAACAGCCTTCCTCCCTCCGTTCCTCTCTTTATCATTTTCTCTCTTTTCTAACTGATCTAAATCTGTACAAGATGGGCAGTGATGGCTCTGGGCACAGAAAATAGCACAGCGTTAATGCCAGGATAAGCACAGCCACCATTTGGAGGAAATGGATGGAGCCCTTTTCCCCAGGAGATGGAGAAACCCCACAGCATCAGCTTCCAGTTCTACAGATTGTACGCATTTCATTTATTTTAAAACACATGCATCATATAAAACTTGGAGGTGGCGTGGCGTCCGGACCGCATACGGATCGCTGGAACCAGATCTGGAGACATGTGGCACTCATTTGCATTTTCCCACAGTGCACTGCACTCTTATTTTTTTTTTGGAAGAATTTACAGTAGACTGCAGTACGACGCTTAAATAACAGTCCTGCATTCATAAAAAACAGGAAACACATTAACCACACACGTCTGAGGTGTTTTATTCAGTGAAAACAGTTTGGGGAAGGCCCCTTTACTGATTTAGCATGATTGTGCACTTGTGCTCAAGGCAAGGTCTATAAATACATATATAACTAAATAAACCCTGACCTCACCAGCCCTAGGTTTTAAGCCACGCCTCCTTGCCCCCAATCAGTGCCTGACCTCATACGTGATCTTCACAGATACACTATGAAATCATTTTGTGCTGCAATTAAAGCGGCGTCCCCGTACTTTTCTCCAGGGTGTAAACATGCTTTATTTTATTATTTTTATTAAATCACAGCAATAATAACTGAAGTGAGAGGCTTTGAGCAGCCATTAAAGCACTTTAACTAACCAGCATGTCAACCATACAGACCTGCAACATCCAACAGGAATAGCGACTAATTACAGGAGGAAAATAAAAAACAGAACCATCAGCAAAACGAGCCGAGAGGCGGTTATTCGAACTCAGAGCCGAGTGCATTAATGCATCCACACACCGGGGGCAGAGAGGAAAAAAACAAACAAATCGAAAAAAAATGGACAAAGCTTTTAAAAAATCCTCCTGAGGCTTCAGCCACCGTTCTCTCATCGTTTATATAGACGTCATGAAAACAAAGATACTTTTTAGTGTTTAATTTTAATGATCTAATAAATCTGCAGAACATGTTGGTGTCATTTTCCAATTTAACTCATTAGTATAATTTATTTAACCGAAAGGGAATCATCGCATAATTTACCACAATGACCATATACACAGCCACAAGTCACCCCTGTGGATCAGCACCACTGGACATACAAATGGACTTTGTAGACTCTGTCATTCTCTGAGCCTTCATCATCACTCATGGGATTCTAAATTATCACAACCATCATCATCATCATCACCAAATCAGTGCTTCTGAGAATCATCCATCCTGCTCTGTGAGGTCCTGACCTTAACAGAAGGACTACAGTGTGTGATTACAGAACTACAAAGTCCATCTGCATGTTCAGAGACATTCATATAACCACAATACAGTATGCAGTATGTGGTTCCTTTAATTTTTCTAATGATGTGAAGGTTTAATGTAGTGATGAAGCACATTTTAAAACACCTTCAGTATCTTTGAACTATTAATATCAATATTTAAAAAAAGGAAATCGTACAAATGACACCTGCACAGACCAAACTGTCTGATCCACCTGACGACGGCTAATTCTAGATTCCCCCACATTCCGTTTTTACATTTAAAGAAGTGTTAAAACAGCAGAGACGTAACCTCACGCAGTGAGCTGTTCACCGTTCACCGACCGTAATCTGCATCCAGCTTTAAAGCTGTAATTCCTGGATGCTGATCTGAACATAACGACAGTTTTTAAAGGTAATTTTCATGCCACTGTGGCATGTTGGAAATGGAAAATGCATTATTCAGTATTTATACTCAAGCACATAATGCATGGTGTGTGGACACGAGTTCACCTGTCCCCGTAGGACGTGGCGCTGATGCGAGCTGACAGTCTTCAGCTCCACGAGAACCTGATTCTAATTACTCAAACTATAACAGCAGGCTGCTGGGATTTTTTCTTAGAAACTGATTACATGAAAAAAAAAAAAGAAAAGAAAAGAACGTGATCATCTGATCCGGAGTCTGTGGACGAGTTAAGGTTTTTATTAAAGGTGATTGAAAAACAGAATGTTTTATTTTATTGAATATTAAAAAAAAAAAAAAAAAAAAAA
>JAFMOD010000206.1:294415-324507 GCA_019802435.1 Corydoras maculifer
GGGGTTCCGAGGGCATATCTGATGTATTTTTAGAACAGATCTCAACATGCATCATGACTAATTGTCGTGAGCAGATAAAGTACTCTGCGCAGGCCGGGGCGCTCGGCGATGGCAGCTTGTCACCGGTAAATACAGTACTCACCAGCAACCACCCACTCACACCACCACCCCCCCCCACCCCTCCACCCGGGAAAAGGATCAGGGCTAGAAATGAGCATGAAGAAGCCATAGAGAGGGAACTGTACACAGACATGCGAGGCAGAAGGTGAGAGTGTGAGCCACAGATGATCAGATACAGATCAGATCACCGGAAGCAGTGGATGAAGGACTCATCAGCGACGTGTTCGTTAGGAACAATAATTATGGAGGATCAGCAGTGAAGGGCTACGGGTTTCTAATGTCCTGAAGCAAACGGATCAGGACTGAATAACAATACATCATTTAGAAGGAGGCTTATTCAGGATGTGTGAGTCGAACAGAAAAGAAGAGAAGGTCGTAAAAATGAAATTAAAAAAAGGAAGTGTAGTAAAGAAAGAGGAGAGGAGTTTTAATTACACACAGCACTCGTTAACTGATCAGCCCTTTGATTCAGATTTACAATTTCAACTTTCTCTTTTAAACAGTCAGCAAAATAATAAATTCATTCATTAATTCAAAAATTTTATATCAAAATAAAATAAGTGAATAAAACCCTGCAGTTCAAAAGTCTGGTAATTCGGATTTTTCACCCTGATCCTCAAACAATTCCTTCATTCATTAAAAGCAAAATGTTAGACATTTGTGACGTCATGACTTTAATAAACATTGCATGTTCCTTAAAAACTCAAATATTAATCACCTGCATCTCGAAACGCGAACCCAGAATAAAACCCCAGCGTTTACATTAAACACACTCAGCAGCGTCCTACCTGGTGACGTCATGCAGGTAAATCCCAAACGTGCAGCTTCTTGATAAAATGCAGAGTACTGTAATCCGCACACGGTTCCTCTCGAGATAAAGATGAAGATAAAGTTCCTCTTTTCATTTTTCCGTCAGAGTTCAGTTTATAATCCCGGAGTTTAATTCCAAACATCGTGACGCCCATCAAACAGTTCGCATTTTAATTATGCGGCTCTTTGTGACGTATGAGTCAAGAAACCAATGACATCCCTCTATTTTAATAAGACCGTCCTCCATTTCAATTAGCGGAGCAGCAACCAATGATGTACAGCAATTGAGTGGAGTGACAATGGTTTCAGCCAATGAGCAATCGATTAGATGCACCTGCTGAAAGCAGGTTGAGGATGTAATAACTGGGTGAATACAGGTGGGTTCTGAATGAAACCAATTTAATGCTTTTGTCCAAAAATATAAATATAAAATGAACAATTTAAAAATAACTTTAAAATTATTTCATTAAATTTATGAAAACAATGTATTGATTCACATTTTAATTTTTATCTAAAATTTAAGTTATATAAAACCGACCATAATACAATAATAATAATAATAATAATAATAATAATAATAATAATGATAATAATAATAATAATAATAATAATAATAATAATAATAATAATAATAATAATAATAATAATTCATTCATTCATTATCTTTTATCCTCTATTAGGGTCGCGGGGGGTTTCCCATGCCCATCCAGGGTAGAACGTTTTTGGCGCTGGGCATATACACCCAGGACAGGGCGCCAATCCATTGCTGGGCACACACTCACTCACACACACACACACACACACACACACACACACACACTCTATATGGGGCAATTTAGAGAACTCAATTGACTTGATCCATGTTTTTGGACTGTGGGAGGAAACCGGAGAACCCGGAGGAAACCCACACAGACATGGGGAGAACATGGAAACACCACCCAGATGGGGGTTCGAACTGGGAATCCCTGGTGCTGAGACATGAACGTGCTAACCACTAAGCCACGGTGCTGCCAATAATAATAATAAATAATAATAATAATAATAATAATTCATTCACTCATTCATTATCTCCCGCTTATCCTCTATTAGGGTCGCGGTGGGGGTCCCCATGCCCATCCAGGGGAGAACGTCTCGGGCGCTGGGCAGATAGACCCAGGACAGGGTGCCAATAATAATAATAATAATAATAATAATAATAATAATAATAATAATAATAATAAATAATAATAATATTAAATTATAATAATAGCCCAGGGTATATGCGATCACATGATTTTGGTCACACAGCAGATTTTACTAGATCTTTTTTATTATATTCTTTTGTGTTTAACTGCTGTGCCACAGGCATGTTGCACCCTCATACTTCCTCTGACATTTTAAAAGCCGTCATCCATCCACTGGCCTTACAGCAGACGGAGCCTTTGGCCTGATCGCTGTTCCTTCCCGTTAGGCTCCCTGCTAGGGAACATTATGGTGAGAAAATACCCTGAAAAACCCTAAATGAGTCTCCTAAGGCAGGTCCATAGCTGCTTTTATCATTTTTGGATCCATGGAAAGGTATTTTTGCTTTGTGTGTGTAGGATTATAGGAGAAGCTTTTGTACGGCCGTGGTGCAGTGCAATTAAAGACTCGCGCCTCCTCCATCACAGCTGGCAATATCCACAACATAATGTTTTGAGTTTTTTAAACAGCTTTGTGTCATTTATGTATTTTTAGAATGTTTAACCTTTTGATTGCTTTTGAGTTGCACTAAAAATAAAGCAGTTGTTATGAAGTTTTAAAACATTGTGAGTTTATTCTTTATATCTGATGATATATATTTATTTTGTCTTTACATTAAGAGGATGTCAGTTCATCCGTCAGCGGAATTAGCTTTAATTTGTTCGTATAACACAGAAGTGCGTTTCTTAATCAATGCAATAACGAGTTCACGAATAACTCAAGCTAGATCAGTGGGTGTGCAGATGAACCAATTTAAATGAATAAATGTATCTGTCATTAAAATGTTTTACAAAAAAAAATGGAAATTAAATTTGCAATGTGTTTCACGTTGCTACGATAAATACTTCATTACAATTTTAATTACGAGGATGTGGTGTGAATTTGGATGACCTACACGAATTACCTTAAAACAGCTCTGGCATTCCACATGAAAGAGAAACTGCATGCAGGGAACGTTCATAAAGAACATACAGTCATGTGAATCAGACACAGATGCTTATCATACCTCAGCATCGAGGTTCCAATCCATTCTTTTTAATCTGGCAGTCTTTAAAAAGGTTCATAATAAGGACAAACTAAGAATAAGTTGTGGGAGTGGTAGCTCAGTGGTCAGGGCGTTGAGTTATCAATCTGAAGGTTGGGGGTTCAAATCCCAGGTCCACTGAAGTTACCAATGTGGGTCCTTGAGCAAGACCCTTAACCCTCATTGCTCCAGGGATGTTGTGATGAACCCTGTGTCACTTTGGATAAAAGCGTCCAATAAATGACCAAATGTAAATGTAGACTACTCAAAGTAGAGTCCTCAGAGAAAATAAAAACACATACAGTATATATACATTTTGTGGGACAGCGCTGTGGCGAAGTGGTTAAAACGTTTGCTTCTAAGCGCTGGGGATCCATCTTCAAATCCCAATCTGGCTGGAGGTTCCATGTCCTCGCCGTGTCCGCATGCTTTTTTTTCGAGTTCTTTGATTTCCTTCCAAAGTTCACAAACATGGATTCATGGTAAAGTACCTGCTCTAAATTGCCCCCATCTAAATTGACCCAAAATAGTGCTTACGAGGGCAAGGTAGCTCAGTGGTCAGGGCATTGGGCTGTCAATCTGAAGGTTGGGGGTTCAAATCCCAGATCCACTGAAGTTAACAATGTGGGTCCTCGAGCTAGACCCCTTAACCCTCATTGCTCCAGGGATGTTGTGATGAACCCTGTGCTCACCTTGTAAGTTGCTTTGAATCTAAGTCTAAATGTCAAATGGATGTGCATGGGGATCCCCCACCCTCCAAATCCCTGGGTTAAGATTAAGCAGATGGTAATGAGATGAGATGTATTTATTTACCTGATTTGCCACTGATAGGAATTTTCCAATGTGGGAAGTTTAATCTGTAGATATATACTGATTATTATATTAAGATAAACACTCATTTTTGCATAATTATCTGTTTTTCATAACGACTTTTTAAGGTGCACAGGCTGCACGAAGGTTAGTCTTCATTCTCCTCCATTCCAGTTTTCAGAAACAACAGATGGAGGGCTGGAGGGCACTACAAACAGAGAGAAACATGTGCACACATGCTGCACAGAACGATGCCAAATGTTGTCAGAACTAACATTGTGTTTTTTGACCGGCTACGCCTTCATATGCCCCGATCGCAGCGCAATAATTGGCTCTTTACCATAAACGTTCTTTAATTCGCTGCACTGAGCTGCATCAGGCTCTTCGCTTCCATCACCGTCACATGATTTGTGGAACATGGCTGACCCCCAGCCACACGGCTCTCCACCGGCTCTTCACCTTTGCATCGCCTGCCCCTCCCGGGACACACATTTTAAGCCCTTATTGACTCCATTATCAGGTTTTCGGTTTGCTTACTGACACAGACATGCAAGAAATCTGTGCTTAAAAGCTGCCAGTGGCAGGAGAGAAAATATGTGGCAGCGAGACACAGTGGGAGTGACGAGTCCCATCTGAGCTCTCTATCGATCCGGCAGGATTAGGAGCCCTTGTCTGCGGGGGCATCTTTCTCAGCTGACAGATTATTACAGGCTTTTCTGAGATTTGGGCTTCGCCAGAGTCTCCCAGCACAATAACGGCGTACGGCCCAGACATCTCTAATATCATAGCCATCAGCTTCAGTGAAAGGCTGCTGGAAAAGACATGTGGATGCTTCCAGCTGCGAGTGCTCGTCACGACGGCGCTCTCAATCTCGCTCTCTTTATCGTTCATTTTTCTTCCTCTCTTTTTCCCGATTTCCTCCCACTGCAATGATTCGTTTTTAATTTCAGAAGAGTACAAGGGGGGCTTACAAAACAGATTGACTCGCTTTATTAGCTCACTGTGGCTCAATTCATTTATGAGTTCGGATTCTCTGACTATTAAATATTTCATATAACGCCGCTGAGCAGCAGGATGATGCGAGGGTGTAAAGTTGAACGGGGATCAACATTCTAACTGCATGGCTGTCTATCCAGATGTTGATCAAGTAATAACCTGAGCAGCACTTTTCCCTCTTTTGTTTTCTCCGTCTGCAGCAGTTTTTTTTTTTTTTTTCGAGCCGTATCCGGGGCCTCAGAGCAATAAGAGCGTGGCAATTTGGTGCCAAACATGACTTATAACATAATTAAGGCCTAGTTCCGTGGTGACAAGGCAACATGGCAGAGTGGAGGCAGCAGGAATTATGGGGTGTAGATGCAATGAGGGATGCTGCCTTTTTTAATATATGTTCATATTCGACAACAGCGCTGAGAGGGAAGAGTATAATCATTCTACAGAAAGAAATATGAGGCAGAGAGGCCGAGAAAGGATGAGGTACGGAGAGTGATGGAGTAATGGAGGATGGGGGGGGTGAGAGGAAAAGCAGAGTGCTATCGTTCTCGCAAGGCAGGGAGGGTAGGGAGTGGTAGCTCAGTGGTTAGGGCATTGGGCTGTCAATCTGTAGGTTGGTGGTTCAAATCCCAGGTCCATTGAAGTTACCAATGTGGGTCCTTGAGCAAGGCCCTTAACCCTCATTGCTCCAGGGATGTTGTGATTAACCCTGTGATCATCTTGTAAGTTGCTTTGGATAAAAGCATCTGCTAAATGACCAAATGTAAGGCATTTTCCCGAATGCCCTCCTCATTTAGCCGGGACCAGTTCTCCCACATCGGTCATCGGTGCTCTATCACACAACGATTCTCATCGTGGTGAGCAGCGAGGTCAGCTGACCTCATTATTTTAACGCTTCTCGTGCATGGTCAGTATACATGGGCTCGCCGACGCACGTGATTGGCGCATGAGTAGTGTCACAGTAGTGTTGATTGACAGAGCTCACCCCGGACATACACGTCAGAGAAATTCAGCATCCAGCATGTTTTCAGACTGTGGAGGGTTCGATTCCCAATCTGGGTGGAGTTTCCATGTTCTCCCCGTGTCCGTGTGGGTTTCCTCCCACAGTTCAAAAAACATGGTTCCCCATGCACATCCAGGGGAGAACATTTCGGGTGCTGGGCAGATACACCCAGGACAGGACACTAATCTATCACTGGACACACACTGACCCACACAGCCACACTCTATATGGGGCAATTTGGAGAATTCAATTGACCTTGATCCATGTTTTTGGACTGTGGGAGGAAACCTGAGAACCCGGAGGAAACCCACGCGGACCACAGGGAGAACATGAAAACTCCACCCATATTGGGATTCGAACCTGAATCTCCAGCGCTCAGAGGAGAACATGCCACCAATGAACTAAGTTGGTTCCATTCTCTTAAACCTGATGTCTTTTCAGTCTGAGGTTCTGAGTGGTTTGGAAGCCGCCTCCTCAGCGCACGCCGCTCCGCTCGTCACCCCTTTCTTCTGAGCAAGTGACGAAATGAATCATTTTTGGGAGGATGATCGGTGTGATCTCCACGAACGGAGTCATTTAACATTCCACGATCCTGTGTCTTTTGTGATTCACATTTGTGCCAGTAACGCGGCGCTGATGATTCAGTTTCATGAATCATTTGCAAGTGAACGCCGAACGGCCGCGTGGGAGTCGGCGAGAGGCCGAATGTGAGAAGCTGCTACCTTTTAGCATTACAGAGACGGGATGAAGATCCTTTTACACCTGAAGAGACTGAAGCCCAGGTAAAAAATAAAGATGCTTCAACAATGTGATCGTCTTCTTTTATGAACCTTGCTGGAACATAAGGGTCCTTCCCTAAACTGTTCCCATGAATATTGTTGGATGTAGACACCCATGGCGGGGTGGCACGGTGGCTTAGTGGTTTAGCACGTTCGCCTCTCAGTGCTATGGATTCCCGGTTCGAATCCCCATCTGGGTGGAGTTTCCATGTTCTCCCCGTGTCTGTGTGGGTTTCCTCTGGGTTCTCCGGTTTCCTCCCACAGTCCAAAAACATGGATCAAGTCAATTGAGTTCTCCAAATTGCCCCATGTAGAGTGTGTCTATGTGAGTGAGTGAGTGTGTGTGATAGATTGCCCTCCTGTCCTGGGTGTATCTGCCCAGCGCCCGAAACGTTCTCCCCTGGATGGGCATGGGGAACCCCCCCGCGACCCTAATAGAGGATAAAGCGTAAGATAATGGAAGATAATGGATGGGTAAACACCCATGGCAGTGAAACAGAATTAAATATCAGAATTGATTGATGGAGGTGTAGGAGGTGTGTCCCGTTACTTTAGTACCTCTCTGGGTTCTCTGTGGGCTCATGGTTCACTCAGCATGCCGGTCTCAGTAGTCTCTCCAGCTTCTCTACTCTCCTCAGGACCAGCGTGGTCCTCCATCATCACGTCTCCCCATGTGGTGAGGAGTGCACTCTTCTTCTTTCTGTCAAGTTAAACTTTCACCTTTTCTTCTCCAGCGTTGTCTGAACGTTTCCCTCAGAAACGCTCTCCAGACTTAAAGCCACTGCTCTCTTCAGCTCTTCAGCAGGACTAATGCTTCCTTTCTTCCCCCCTTTCCTCCGCTGAACGTCTGACTCCCACAGCACGGAGACGTGGAGGGCAGGTCGATTTGAGATGCTAAATTGCCCCAGGTGTAAATTTGCACAGGGTGGAAACCACAAGCTGAAAATGTTTGGCTGTAGGCTAAAAGCTCCCCACTTCTGCGTAGACATCGATTACTAATGTTTTTGGACCTGCAGCCATGTTTTTCATGGACACTATGGCCGCTGACTCGACTTCCTAAGACCTTGATCTGAGATCCGAGTCCGGCGTTAAAAATGCTGCATCTTTATTAATTTAAGAGTTTTAAACTTTACACTTTGTTTCTACACGTTTGGCTCATGTGACAAGTTTCAGAAGCATGTAGTTCAATAAAAATACCCAGCATCCTGTAGGCAGTGTTCTTCAAGCACTAATGAAAGATGCTCCACATGCTAATACATCACCACCACATCAGTGTCACTACAAAGCCTGACGCATCCACCACCCAACACCACCTGCTTTGTGTAATAGTATTATTGTAGATTTAAAAAGAGCATCTATAAGTGACTGATCAATTTTGCCTACACACAGAGGAATGTGTTAGATAAACAGATTCACCAATCAGTCAATCAATCAATTAATTGATTCCAATGTGTGATGTTTGCTGTAAAGTCACTCTATTATAAGCTTTTTTTATAGAACATGGTATCATTATCATTATTGCATTAAAAAGATCCTTTGCAGCAATTTAAAGAGCATTTTTGTCTTATATTTCTTTAGCTTTAGACCTCAAAGCCTTGAGTCAAGAGGTTCGATTCTGGGACCCGCAGTCTGTACGTGGATCTCTCAGCCTGGTGGGGAGAGGTTGCCAGCGCTGTGAGGAGTTTAGTCTTTTTGGCTGCCCTCACTCCCAGGCTGGCTGTCAAGCCTCTAGCTAATCTTCTTCAAAAAGATGCACACAAGGACGATAAAAGGGCCAGTAGACTGTAGTTCCCTTGATTTTTACCTCTCAGCACCCAAGCAGGGATCAGTCCATTTCTTCTGGGTGGATCAGCTGCCTCTTCACATCAAAAACTCTCTCATGGCCTGAATCCCCAAGCTACTTAGAAAGCAGCGCACAACAGTGATTTTTCCTGAAAACAGGCCACGGCCAAGTATCTCCACTCGCGCTCACTCCAGCTCCGAAACCCACATGGCCCCCAGTTGCCAATGACTGTGCCAGCACCCACGCCCCGGAGCCCACTTCTCACATTGGCTGAAGTATTCCCAGCACTTCTGCACACCCCGTTTCCTGTTGAATGATGGGCTTTTATCTTTCAGACTGGATGGCGGCTCCTTTCAGCTTTGCAGCGTCGTCGCCCTGCGATGAGTCCGATACGGCTTTCCAATCTGTCTCCCTCCTCCAAAATCTGAAGGAGCTGCGCCTCTGACAGCTGTTGCTTCCTGAAGCAGATTTTATTTGGCAAAGCTCCACACCTCGTCAATTCGCTGACATGCGGCTAAATGAGTCAGGGACCACCTGATAGAAACAGCGCAGCAGGAAAATAAGCATTACACTGCATAATATTATAAAACCCGGAGCCCGGCGCTTACTCCAGTGGGCGATGTTGAGTTTTGGTGATTTAACACTCACAGTGAAGCTACATAAACCCAATCCTAAAGGCAGCACTGGCTGAAAAAAGGAGCTAATTTGAAGCTTAATTTAATTCTTGCATTCCAGTGTCATAAATGTCTGTCACCACCATTTTCCATATTGCAAACCTGACTGGAACACACACAGAGGCGACGCTTCAGCAGCTGATTGACTGCGCTTTTCCCAGCAGCAATAACAAACACACAATTCCATCATGTGAAAAGCAGTTCGGGGTGTTGGTTTGCCGTAAGCTTAATAAACTCTGCCCTTTGGCTAAGAGGTCATACGGCCATGAACTGTATCCTCACACGGGCTGTTTGTAAATCTCATACATATTTATTTAATCATTTATGTAATAAAACAGAAAAGAATGCTGCACTGTGCTGACCTACCTTAAATCCATGTTTCTGGATTGTGGGAGGAAACCGGGGAGAACACGGGGAGAACAAGGAAACTCCACCCAGATCGGGATTCGAACCTGGACCCCCAGGGCTGAGAGGTGAACGTGCTTAACACTATGCTGCCTTTCCTGTGGAAAGCCTTTGCAGAAGAGGAAGCTGTTATGATGCCCAAACAAACTGAACTGGAGTATCAGCTCCTGTAACGTGTAGGCATCACAATACTCCAGTCCATTTAGTGTACACAATGATAATAATTATAATATGTTAATGAGATATGTCATTAGTGTGGAAGCACACAGCAGTATCTTTATAGGACTGAATGTTAAACGTACAAAGTTCAACACAAGTTTAAATATCAGCTCATAACACAGAGTGCACTTTCCAGCTGAGGGACCTGACATTTGAGGATCAGACTCCGGAAAAAAAAAATAAATAAAATAAAAAAGTCAAGCGAACAGATAAACATAATAGAGTCTTTTCTTTATCCTTTGAAATTTATTAAATTCTATATAGATTTATGATATTTAATTTAATTCACTTCATAATCCTGTAGGGGTGCTGGAGCCTATCCAGTCTATCAGAAGTCGGGCACACAAACATTCACAGACAACAGACAACTCTTGAAGGAAGCACATATAGACACGGGGAGAACATGCAAACATAATAAAGAGGGGATCCCAGAACGTTCTGACTGTGAGGTAAATGAATGCCAACCTTGGTGTTTGATGTCCTTTAAATGTTGCATATACATATTATATCTCCAAACCGATTGGTTGGAACAGATATGATGTCATACTTACCAGGTAGTGAGAATGAAGCATGGTTTGGGTTCCAGAGCATTTAGAGCACAGGTGTATGGAGGGCAGCATCATGGGAATTGTAGTCTGTGACTTTGAAAGGTCATGGGCGACACATTCTGTGACATTAAATCACAGCTGCATCCCATAATACAGTGTTAATAAGGGGAAGCTTCATAAGAAAAAGAGCATCTGACACCCGGGTGACGAGGTAACGAGGGTGTGATGATGAAAATGCAAAGGTTGGTTCCTTAAAAAGTGTTCAACGCAACACCTTGCAGTTAAAACATCGGAGATACAACTGTCATTAATGCGAGTGTGATGGTGCGAGTGTGATGATGCGAGTGGAGGCTCCGTGTCACAGACAAACAACCTGCATGATTTTCCGCAACAAAGAAAAATGAGCCACAGGAGGCGTTTTCGAGGCGTGTTAGACGATTCTGCAAGTGCCACGCGAATGATTTACAAACATAACCCAGAGCTAAAACTGTTTCTTCTCACAATAAAGGAATCTATACGCTTCACCAGAGAAATCAGAGATATCAGCTCTGAAGGTGAAACTTACTGAAAACAGAGCTTCGCCGGCGGTGGTTTAAAGTGGGGTCACAGACATCCATCCATTATCTTCTGCTTCTTCTTCTTCGTCTCTACTAAAGTTGCATTGGGGTGGAGGGGATTCTTCATCCATCGCTGGGCACACACGCAAACAAACACACACTATATGGAGCAATTTAGAGCAGCCATGAATTCATGTTTTTGGACGGTGGGAGGAAACCTGGGAGCCCAGAGGCAACCCACAGGGACACGGGGAGAACATGGAAACTCCACCCAGATCTCCAGCGCGTGGCACCATGGTAACCACTAACCCAACGTGCCGCCTGGCTGTGTATTATAATGTTCAAATAAAGCTATTTATTAAAATTGGTGGATTTTGGGAGCGCACACCTGAACAAGAGGTCTGAGGCGGACGTGTTAACCACCACCCCACCACGTACCACATACGATTTCATTGTAACAATAAAAATATTTACGCTGTTTTAAATACCGTCGCACGGAGACGACATTCAGTCAGTGACTCGACGTCTATCAGAGTCAAAAGAATAATGAGCTGCACAAATCCAGCACCTGAACCCTGACCCACGGGGTTTAATCCTCATTGTTTTGAAGCGGCACGCATACCGTGCTTCTGTGAGGTAGAAAGAGGTCCACGTTGTGTCGCCATGGTTTCCATATGCATCCTCATTGTTTCAGATGCCGAAATGCAGAGGGTCTTTTAATCAGCGGCGCTCAGGCTGAAGGTTGATGTTTCCCCATCACACTCCTGCACTCGCATCGGTTCTAACAGCACAGGGTTCTGATTGAAAGTGAAGGGAACCAGAGATCATAATGACCACATGCGGTCCCCTGTCCAAATAACAACTGAGTAATGATGTGTTGAACGGAAATGCAGCCTATCAGCAACATAAATTGCGACGCTGACAAGCTGCTCTCACAGGTCTGCTATTATAAAGAGACAAAACGAGAGCGCCGCCTCCTTTCTCGGGGAGTTTTCCTGCGTTTTCTTTGCATTTAATTCCATTCTGAACATCGGGGCCAGAACGCGACTCCATTATTAGAGTCGGGAGAAATAATTCGTGCTCTTAGTTGGAAAAATGCAATTACCAGGATAACAGATCTCACCCTGGTGATGATCGCCGTTGCTATTACACATCCTCACAATTAAATTGAATCAAAAGTTCTGTGAATTGCTTTGTTTCTTGTGCACGCCGTCTTAAGCGGAGGTTAGTGTTGACTGGAACAAATTAAAGCACTCTGCTTCCACAAGGAGAGCAATTACAGACAAGGTGGAGAGCAAAACTATTTATGCTACATAAACTCAGTGGCCACTTTATTAGATACACCTCCGTAGTTGTACCCTCATTATTCATACAACAGTTCTGCTGTTAACATATAACACAAGCACTCTGTAGCTCCACAATTCCACAGCGTAGGTCGACATCGTTTACTCCACCACCACAGAGCTACCACTGGGTGGTGGATGCTTCTCAGCACTGCAGTGACAGGGATATGCTGTGTGGTGCAGCTAGCTGACAATTTAAACAGTATATGGACCCATCTACCTCACTGCTCCACCTAGTGGACAAAAGCTAGAACTCTTGCAGGGTGCTTCTCAGGTCAGCACTGTTATGTTTGATCCAATCATAAGAGCAGGATACATATCAGTTCCTGTACAGTGGTCAGAAACATGTCCACCACCTGAAATATATGTGCTGAGCGATGGTC
This sequence comes from Corydoras maculifer, assembly GCA_019802435.1. Lineage (NCBI taxonomy): Eukaryota > Metazoa > Chordata > Actinopteri > Siluriformes > Callichthyidae > Corydoras > Corydoras maculifer. The sequence goes on from JAFMOD010000206.1 coordinate 307,085, forward strand.
CAGCCAATGAGAGGACCAATAAAAAAACGGTTCATTGGTGCTACTGGGACTTGTATCTAATATTGTGGCCGTTGTACCTGGAGGATTGTATTAGAATTACATTAGAATGTTCCTCTCGCTCTTTTCGTCATTGACCATCAAACCTCTTCATCCTTTTGGAGAGCAGGGATATAGATGTGACTCCCCTGGCCATCTGGTCTGATCCGAGGGCATGGTGAGATTGATGCCCGCTCCCCAGCTGTGCCACCTCATTCCCCACGGAGGGCACTGTGACAGGGGGGCCATTACTCAGACGTCCTCCTCAGCTCAGCGCGATAGTGTCTGCTGGTACATCAATTAGTGTCTCGCTTCAGAAAGTCACACCGTACGAGTGGCCCTCGTTCTCGTTTCAGCGAGTTTTAATTGCTGAGAAGAACGAACTGCAGGAGTGACGGGAAAAGAGAGAAAAAAATACAACAACGTGAAGATGCAGACGGCTGTTTTCTGACTTCTCTTCATCTGCTGTACGTTTTATGACGTCTAACCATAAACAAAGGTCTGAAAAATGTCTTCTTCAAGTTCTTCTCTTCATCGCATCTCATTATCTTCTGCTTACTAGGGACTAAGGTTGTGTGTGTGTGTGTGTGTGTGTGTGTGTGTGTGTGTGTGTGTGTGTGGTGAGGGTCTTATCCCCATCCCTATACAGGGAAGAACATTTCGGGCATCGGGCAGTCACTGGGCACACGCACCTATATATATATATATATATGGGGTGAAATGGTGGCTTAGTGGTTGGCATGTTCTCCTCTCAGCACTGGGGATTCCCGGTTTAAATCCCAATCTGGGTGGAGTTTCCATGTTCTCCCCGTGTTCGCGTGGGTTTCCTCCGGGTTCTCCGGTTTTCCTCCCACAGTCTAAGAACATGGATCAAGGTCAATTGAATTCTCCAAATTCTGTATCTGCCCAGCGCCCGAGACGCTCTCTCCTGGATGGGCATGGGGAACCCCCCCGCGACCCTAATAGAAGATAAAGTGGAAGATAATGGATATCTGAATGTAATGTTTCTAGTGGCTTTATTTATATTAATAATAATAATAATAATAATAATAATAATAATAATAATAATAATATAGCACACTGCTTCTGAAGAAGACTGAATGGATCCTTTGGTTTGATTTGCTTTATAACCTCCGCCTACAGAATTCCCAACAAAAAAAACTGACAAAATTGTAAATAGACGAGCGCATATCCTCCAAACTCAAATTGAATGGCAATCCAAAGCTGTTTTGTGAGTTATTTTTACGATGAATCTGACAGCTCTGAGGTTTAATCTCTGAAGGTTACTGTGAACATTGTCTGCTGCGTGTCCTTCAGAAGGAGGAAGATTTCAGTTCAAAGGTCTTCCTCATATGAAGATTTGACGATGGCTCGGATCTGTATGTGGGTTAATTAGGTGAACACCCATCACCACGAGGTGTGCAGCCATTCTGAGGACTACTTTGCTTGCTTTATTGGTAACTCTGGGGACATTGATTAGGTGGCAAATAGAACAAATGGCTCTCTGCATGCAGTCATTACCACAAACAGCCCCCTCTGCAAAGCAACCAGGGGATACGTGGCTTCGGAGGCGAGTTGTACGGTTGGTGCAGCAGAACGTCTGAAGAAAAGAAAATCAGAAGGACTTTTGAGGTTGGAGTCGACACATTCGGCTCGATAAGGTCACCGCAGCAATTTCTGTCGTGCCAAACAAACCGCTGCCTGCATTCAGGCGCTTTTCCTTGATCTTTAAACACAGAAGCTTTTTCAAAAGAAACGGAGGCAAAAATCCCAGCATGTGTCTCATCACATCAGTCGAACTTTAATCACTGCAGGACCGACTGATTTTTTAACTATTAGGGTCTGATATTAAACATAATGCTGCCGAAATCCCAGAAATTAGTTTCGTGATGAAATAATGTGAGCTGGTGACGCGGAGATGAAAAGGAGATTGAGATCTGACTTTGGAAGACAGTCTTTTATTCATGTGGACTCTGTTTCTCGGTGTTACAGCTTCAGTCTCAAAAACAACACACTGCTAACATGAATGAGACCCAACGCATGAGATCAAATGCAGCTCAGCGTTTGAAAGACTTCTGCAACATCGCAGTGAGGAATCATGAAGGGTTGTTATATGGTTTTCATTACAGTCATTAGGACCTGAGAAGCACAGAATGTTCTAGACAAGAGAACATATGAAGAACCATATACACACATCAACACTCCACCACATCAGGGTTACTGCAGTACAGAGGCTCATCCGCCACCCAAATAATACTTATTGAGTGGGGATCCAGTGGGGGGTCTAAGAAAGCATTCAGAGAAGCAGACCATGGTGCTGGTGGCTGGTTATTTCGGATCACACCACCACAAGATCAGTATCAATGCCATGCTAAGAATCATCCACCACCTTAATAATACCTGCTCTGTGGGGAATAGACTACAGAATGTATGTGTAGAACTTGAAAGTCCATCTAAACGCACGGGGGGGGGGGGTTCCCCATGTGCCTCCAGGGAGAACGTTTCGGGTGCTGGACAGTTACACCCAGGAGAGGGCGCCAATCTATCTCTGGGCACACACTCACTCACACAGACACACACTATATGGGGCAATTTGGAGAATTCAGTTGACCTTGTTCCTTTTTTTGGACTGTGGGAGGAAACCGGAGAACCCGGAGGAAACTCATGCGGACACGGGAAGAACATGGAAACTCCACCCAGGTTGGAATTCAAGGTGAACGGGCTAACCACTAAGCCACCGTGCCGCCCAGGTTGAGAACTTAATATATATTATTATATCCAATATATATTCCCCATGCCCATCCATTGGAAAAAGTTTCGGGTGCTGGGCAGATACATACAGGACATAGTGCCAATCCATCACCGGGCACACACTTACTACTTATAATGGCAATTTGAATCAGCCAATTCACCTTGAACCCATGTTTTTGGACTGTTGAAGGAAACCAAGGAACCAGGAGGACACCAATGCAGACTAGGGGAGAACATGCAAACTTACATTTACATTTGGTCATTTAGCTGACGCTTTTATCCAAAGCGACTTACAAGATGAGCACAGAGTTAATCACAACAACCCTGGAGCAATGAGGCTTTGGTAACTTCAGTGGACCTGGGATTTGAACCCCCAACCTTCTGATTAAGAGCCCAACACCCTAACCACTGAGCTACCATGCCCAACTTCACCCTGTTCGAACCTGGATCCCCAGCGCTGAGAGGCAAATGCTCTAACCACTACCCATGATGCTTGGGGATTTTGATAATACTTTTTCTAATGAGTTTGAAGGTTTGATGTCACGGACTCGTCGTCCACAATGGAAGACGACATTCGATGGAAATCCCATTAAAATAAAATAAAGCAAACGCTCGTCATTCTGTTTGAAAAAAGCCCCTCTGTGTTTTAAAATGCTGAGTCGAGGAATTCACAGATGTCACACCAGGTTTTGGGTTGAATGACACGTGAACGTCTGTTTGGATATAATTACACAGCAGAGCTCGGGGCAGCCGTTCAGTCTTGCCGTGCTTTTGTTTTCACCTTTGCAGTGGAGGCGGCACTCGCGTCAGTGTGAGAATTAGAATGGGCTTTGGTTTGGCAGAGGTGTGTAATTGCCTGACGGTGTTTGTTCGGGTGGATGTGCGAACAGGTTGCTTATGTTTGTCCATGTATTTAGATGACAGCGTGTCTGCTGTTGTCCTCGCCGTTGCCCTTCTCTATTTAAATGCCAGTCAGTCCCAACGGAGCGAGCGCAGAGTGGCGCGGGGCGAGCGAGGCTCCCCGAGAGGATGTAACGGCAAAGGAGGTTCAGGTTGACGCGGTGCAGGTGACTCTCCCGGCAACCTCACCATGGGAAACGAGTTAATTAAGCAACGTCAGAAAGACATCCGGCTCAGCGTTCCTCAGAGGCTCCCGGGACGCAAACCTGCACTAAACCCAAACAATTTCACACGGTTTGCAGAACCGCACGCCTCCTTTGTCGTCTGACTCTGAGATCTCCATTAAAAGCATGGAATGAGATGTCTCGCACATTCCCGCCTCGTTTCCAGAATGTTCCGCCCGGCACGGGAATGGTGATTGTCAGAAGGGCATGTTGAGTACCGACGCTCCGATCACGGATCCGTCTGAGGAACGAGCACGCGGCCCAAACGAAGCGATTCGGTGTCACTGCTCTGAATGCGAATCAAATCAAACGTAAAGGATGCGTTCCATCAGGAGCGGAACCGGGAGAGGACGGCGGTCCGTGTTAAAGGCACTTTTAATCAGATGAACCCACGCAGACAGCGCAGTGCACCATGCTGTTGCATTTAGTTGCATCTTTTCCTTTTATTTATTTATATATCTCTCCACCAGATGCTGGTGTGACAGTGATGCATCGGCTTACTGAATCACAGTAATAAGAAAAGCTGCTTTAAAGGTAGAAGTGATAAATTGAGCAAAATGATATAAAAAATAGAGAGAGAGCGAGAGAGAGAGAGAGCGAGAGAGAGAGGACTGAAGTACAAAAAAGGCCACAAATTCAAAGGAACTAGGAAATAATAAAATAGCATTATAATAAAAACAATGAAACCAAAAGCCGTATTATTTTTTTGATTCGTCTGAATCAATTACTACAAATTACAATCAAATACTTATTAATTAAATGCTGTGCTTTATTATTAGCTCTAACTGCCTCCCTTGTCTGTTTCTTTTGAGGTGTGACCGGCTTCCTGGAGGTGGAGTCAGACCTTCATCCATGGCTCTGTTGACGAATGCTGGATGGAACCTGAATATTAATTGGACTGGCGGTCCTGCAGGACGCCCCCTAATGGACTCACATATAGTTTTCCAGTTGTTAGAGTTTTTCCATTTGTTAGATATCTGTACATGGCTGTATTGTGCTGCTACACTGTTGTTGCTGCCCGGCCGCTCAAGGAGGATGAGTCCTCCCAAGGTTTCTTCCTTAAATCACAACATAACTGGGAGTTTTTTCTTGCCACTGCCGCTTCGGCGTGCTCTTTGGGGGTTTAAAGGCTTTTAATTCTGTAAAGCTGCTTTGTGGCGATGTACTGTTGTAAAAAGTGCTCTATAAATAAATTACTTAAACTTACTTGAACTTGAATCTCTGAAAATCAAATGGCCAGCAGCCATGCATCCGCATGTGGAACAGTTTGGGGAAGGCCGGTTGTGTCCCAGCACGTGTCTCAGAGCCCGGATTCAGAATTCTGTGGCCCCGTTTCTCCCTCAATTAAAAATGTATCTGTACGAACCAGACGTGGGTCTGCGTGTCTCTCCGAGGATTTGACGGGGATTTAATGGAGGGCCACTTGAGAGCAATTACAACCCCCGTCGGAGTGAAACGTGCGCGTACTCATGTGCTGAAGGCTATTTGTCCGCCGGATAATTCCCTGCGAAGCTTACAGGTTAGGAAGACTCCGGCGCAGATAGCTTTTTAAATACCTTAATGCATTCTTTTTTGTGCGCAAGCTTTCCCAGTCTTGTCACACCCGTAAGAAACAGGAGAAATCATGATGTTCCAGTCTCATCCGTGGAGCTTTCCTCCACTATTGCTTAAGCCAGCGTGACCGGATTGCATTCTCCCTTCGCCGAGGCAAATTCACAGCGGTTTGCTCTCAGGCGCGGGGCGTTTAATGTTTCCACATGCCAGAAATGGGTGCTCTCAAAGGCAGTCGGGCCGATACGCGAACACGCCGCGCAATCCTGCACAAAGAACCCGGCTCGTTTTTGTTTCCCCAAACCAATTTGTTGCTGCCAATATCGGTCTGATGGATGGGTTTTTATTATCATGCCACAGTGACAGATTGAGAGATTTTCTTGCTGTTGCCTCGACTTTTGCACAGTGTTGCTGAGTGGGTTTTGCCTCGGATTTAATCTAAGAAGAGCATATATGCGCACACACACATACACACACACACACACACACACACACGCACACACACACACACGCACACACAAAATCATTTGGTAGTGAATTGGTGAAGAGAAGCTCATAGATAAGAGAAAGAGAGAAAAGCTGCGTTTTAATGGAGTCTCCTTTGTGGCACGTGTCTTTGAGTGACAGCGTTTTATTAAATTATGATGTTCATTATTAAAAAAGTTCCAGGATTTAATTAAAGCACCTGCAGTTTATTTCAGTACATTATCATTCTCTAACTGAAAACAACATTTAAATGTCCAGTTCGTGTGAACTTTTCGTTCTCGTTAAATTAAAATACGAAGAGGAAACTTTGACTGAAATTATTTTTAGAATCAGTGAATCATTGCTTCTTTACATTTACATTTTTAGCCGAAGTGGCTCACAGGTATTCTATGTTGATGCAGCACCCTGAGCAACAAGGGTCCCGCTCGGCCACTTTGGTGAATTTGGGAATAAAATCCTTCAACCTTCAACCAGCTCCATATGGTTTACCTGTGTGACATCACTAACCCTGATGACCTCATAACTGCTTTAACCTTAACGTCAATGCAGTACCTCTAATTTATATCTCAGCATGTCTTTGGAACATGGGAGGAGTACCATGAGTAAATCCAATCCAACACAGGGAGGACATACAGACTCCACACACAACGTAAAGAACAACTATTCACCTTAAATGGAACCCGAACCCGGGACCTTCATGCTGTGTGGCAGAGGCACTAGATGCCTTTATGGATCTTAGATGGTGCGCAAGGACATGATGAAGCCAAAAAAGACCTGTTTAATTTGTTTAAATTCAAACACAAAGGTTTTCTCTGAAAACCCAGTTCAGGTGCATGAATTTATTCACCTTCTGCAAAGGGGCTGAACGTAGCTCCTGGATTTGGTGATTAAGGGGTGTGTCCTGTTACTTTTGTCAACCTTGCGTTAATTTAAGGAAGAGAGTAATACAAAATCCTCTCAATCTTATAATAATGAGATTATCACTCGAGAGCGTGATTCCTAAATGCAGATTACATCAGATCTCCCTGAAATCCCCTAAATGCCAGATGTGGCTGCCAACAAGCGACCGTTGAAATCCATTGAACTGATAAACTCCCCCATGAAACCAGCTCCACAGAGCACGCTGGGGTCAGATCAGACCTCGGGGGCTGGAGCTCTTTGCCAGGTCCATAATGAGAGCAGAAGTGAAAGTGGGCGTGCTGTCAGGAAGGGTGGGAGGCGAAATACAGATGTTCACACATATGAGGACGGAGGACATGTGGGCTCGCACTTCAACACATGCACATCCGACTCTTCCACATCCTGCCTCACGAATCCCAGACTCCCCTGCACTCTGGCACGGGCGAACACTCAGAGGAAAGAGATGTCCTCGGGGGCCGAAAGTAATCTCTGACTGCATAGGAATGATGAGGGAGAACAGAGGCATGATGGCCGTGATGGCTCTTTGAGCCGGATTGATTTCTCTGTCTTTCCAAAAGCAGTGGGAGGATGAAGTCCTTTATGTCGGCCCACGCAGTCTTAAAGCTTGGCGATGATTGCGTGGGGAGCGAGTTGCTTTAGAAGAACTGGGCCACGCTGATGTTTGTTCTGATGGAGCACATGAGTAATGGCATCCAGAGCCGATCTGAGTAACAAAACCACAGACGCGAGAACATGCCAACGGAGCCCATCTCGGTAATAAACACCAGAAAAACTAAAGAGAAGAGATGTTATCTGTGGAAACATGTAGGATTAGTGTACGTCCGGTGGGTCAGGCTTCAGAATCAGAACCAGAATACTTTATTAATCCCCGGTCGGGAAGGCGGGGGGCTCCATTAGTGGCGTTCACATTACAAAATGATAAAAATAAGCACTCTAAACTAAAAGTACCAATAACACACAATAAAGTAAAAGTATTAATAACTTAAATGAATTGATGGACCGGCAGCATGGTGGTTTGGCATGTTCTCCTCTCAGCGCTAGGAATTCCCGGAATCTGGGTGGAGTTTCCACGTTCTCCCCGTGTCCGTGTGGGTTTCCTCTGGGTTCTCCGCTTCCCTCCCAAAACATGGAACAAGTCAATTGAGTTCTCCAAATTGCCCCATATAGTGTGTGTGCATGTCTGTGTGAATGTGTGCCCAGTGATAGATTGCTACCCTGTCCTGGGGTACGAAACGTTCTCCCCTGGATGGGCCTGTGGAACCCCACCACGACCCTTATATAGGATAAAGAGGAAGATAATGGATAAATGAATAAATTGATGGACCTTATTGAGTGTGCGTCGTCATGGTAACTGGTTTTGGAGAATAATGTCATATACAGTAACAAAAAACAGACCAAATGAACTTATCTCAGAGAATAAGCCACATTTAGGTATTAATAAATCTCCAAAATCTTTACCTCATAGAGCAGGGATCAAATCTGGGACAAAAAAAAAACTATGTTGATTTGCATGTTCTCCCTGTGTCTGGTAAGATATGTGTACTTTAGTTTACACACTCAACCCCAAATATTTAAGCTCAGGAGCACATTGCTCATCAGTGCTGTGATCCAGGTTCGAATACCAATCTGTGTGGACTTTCTCCACTTTCCCACAGTACAAAAACATGGATTCAAGGTGAATTAGCTGCCCTACATTGCCCCTATCTAAAATGCTGCTATATCATGTATGTCTGAGTGTGCGAGTGTGTGCCCATTGATGCAGTGGCACCTTGTCCAAAACATTGTACCCCCCCTCCCCCCATATGACCCTAGTAGAGGATTAAGCAGAAGATAATGAGACAAGATAATAAAAGTCCTGCTGTTAGTAAAATCAGATGTAAGAATTCATTTGTTTTTTTATTCATTGAAATTATTTTGGGTGATATTTTCTCTTTTCCTTTAAACTTAAATGTCCTTGTTCTCTGCCCATGTTTTATTTATGTTGATTTGATTGATGCTGTGTAATGGCACTATTCCGGATTCAAAGGACATTATTCCTACATCCTGTGGATATGGCGTTCTCGTGATGTTGACTGCAGCCCTTTATCTTCAGTATGAAGCTGAATTATGGCCATTATTGTTCTAAAAATGTTATGTCATCTTTTATCTTTGGGCACATACGCAAACTTTAAACTTGTGAAAGTCTTTGTGACGGACTGCGTGGGGTGAAGGGACGGAGTTTATTACTGTTTCTTATTGCCCCTGTTGTTTAAGATGCCGCAGGAACATCTGACTGATTACATTCACTTTTATAAGAAACACCATGAAAAGCACGGTCTGGATTCTCGTAGAACGTTTGAGGTAGAGACATTTGTATGTGGGAGAAACCTAGAACCAATTAACAAATTAACACTGGAATAAAAACAGGATGGAAAAGAACATCTGCCTTTTTATATTTCATTATTTTACACCAAGATACCAACATGGAAAGGTTTCTGGTTCCTAGATTCCCTTAAAAGCACTGGATTTTTTTACTTTGCTTCTAAATTATGGAGCCCTAGAATAGAACCATTTAGCTATTATTAGTCAGAAAAGCACAACATCAGTGGATAAATTAGCAGGAATTAAACAGACTCGCTCACAGGACTGCAGTGGGTCGCTCAGGGATTAAACCAGAACAGGAAATTGGATTTATTTAACGTTTTTGTCCATTAAAGCAAAAAGTGTCCTGCTGTTTGTTTTCTCCTCATGGCTTCACTCCATTGTTCTCAATTTAGTCCTTTTGATTCCCTATGGGGGCGGCATGGTGGCTTAGTGGTTAGTATGTTCTCCTCTCAGTGCTAGGGATTCCAGGTTCGATGTTCTCCCCGTGTCCGCGTGGGTTTCCTCCGGGTTCTCCGGTTTCCTCCCACAGTCCAAAAACATGGATCAAGTCAATTGAGTTCTCCAAATTGCCCCATATAGAGTGTGTCTGTGTGAGTGAGCATGTGCCCAGCGATAGATTGGCGCCCTGTCCTGGGTGTATCTGCCCAGCGCCCAAAACATTGTCCCCTGGATGGGCATGGGGAACCCCCCCGCGACCCTAATATAGGATAAAGTGGAAGATAATGGATAGATGGATGGATTCCCTATGCATCGCACTCCGACTCCTATAGCTCAGATTGCTGCAGCTGCAATGTCCTCCACCCCATACAACCAAACCCCCGCTTCTGCTCCCTCCAAACTGAAATCTTTAAAATACAAATACAGACGTTGGGAAAGAAATCCCGATTCTACCTTCAGCTTCTCAGACACGCCAGTGTGTGTGAGTCGGACCAAACTACGACTTATCCCACAAATGTTCCATCATGAGTAAATGAATGTGCAAGTGCAATATTCCATCATATAGAACCCATTTAGCCAGCGTCCGAGCCTCGATCTGCCTGCATTCAGCTCAGCGGAACCGGAAACTGCCGTGTTAATGGCATTTTCGCCGCCCATCTGTGGTAATAAACCGGAAAATGAGGAGGTCTGCTTAAACTCTGAGCCTCTGCAGGTCCGTACCGCGGTATCTCACCATGCTGCCTGGTTCATTTCTGATGATGTCATCCTCGATTCCTGACATTTTTGCAAATAGGAAATGTGTCTGGATTGGAATAATCAGCGCTGTTAATCATATTTTAAGCGGTGAGTGCACCGGCGCCCGTGTTTGTGTGTATGTGTATGTGTGTGCATCAGCCTGGACAGAGCGATGCTCCATGCAGCCTCTCATCAAAGATGATTAGCACTGAAGATTGTGTTAATTAAAGCAAAGCGGGGACTCTGAGGAGTTTCATTAGTCTGCTGCCTGGCGTCTCTTTCTGTCAGCCTGCATGCTGTAGAGGAGGAAGAGATGAAGAAAGGTCACAGCGCTGCTACCCTTTACTGTACCGCTCTCTGATGAAAAGGATGCACTGAAAGCTGTTCTCTTAGGATGTATAATAACACGATTCTAGGTTTGATGCTCAAGTAGTTCTTATTTTGTTTTAATAGAAGTGAGGGTGACCCCTGGCCCCTCTATGATGCGCTTCAAAATGAAGCTTCAGCCGAACTGGAATTATTAGCACTCGAACGCTTGTTACTCGCGACCTGACCCCGGAATTGACATTAGATTCTGCTGATCGAGGTTTCTGCATGTTACCCTGCCGCCTTGTATTTAATTCACGTTCCCTCACTCTCAGCAAAATAAAGTACTGAACTAAACTGTTTGTCACTGGAGTGGAACCTTCAAGGGTATGACTTCTACAGTTCTCAATTCTCTTCTGCTCAGGGGTTTCTAAGGAACAGCCTTAGAAGGGAAGCCTGAGCTGTATACAATCATATAATAATAACATTCACTTACTATTAGGACTTTCTTTTTTTTTTAATGCTATGATGCCGCATGAAGCTGCTGGAACAAAACATCAGTGCAACAAAATCAAAAGCTCCTTCATGAATTAATGACCATCATGTACATCGTAGGCAAAAGCTGTAGAGTACGCAGTAGGCAAAGGATTCTTTCTCGTTTTTTGGCCTCCTATAAACTTCGCATATTGACTTGTTTTTCAGTTTTACACCGGATGCCCTTACTGATACAACCACCCTATTTATCCCAGTTTGGGACAAACACTAATCCATTCACTCCTGAATGCTAGAACAATGTCGTGTCATCAGTATGCTCAACAGCATGTCTGACACACTAACATACTCCAGCAGGTGAAGGACGCACCCAGAACAAGGCTGAGGAGACCCCGAAGTCCATTTCATCGTTTACTGAATAAAAGAAATTAGCTTCATGATTTTAGTACAGAGGGAAACAAATAAGCATCTGATTATCCCACAAAGGTCAGACTTCCAATCACAGAGACACTATAAATTAGCCAGTGATGTCGGCTTCATACTATACATCATTTGTCTGTTCCCAGTGGGACGTTGTAGGTCACACTGATAAAACGACTCCTTGTTAGAGGTTCACAGATGGCTGGAGTCTCACAGGCAGCTTGAGAGCGTATGTTCACAGCTGAATTCCAGAAAAAAAACGAGTGAAAATGGAGAAATATATTCATTTGAACGTTTTCCAATCGATGTGTTATTGAATCTTAAATCCTGAGATTCATTTATTCAGTCATTTTCCAAACCATCTATCGTGACACACCCACATACTGGGAGGATTTTCTAAAGCAGGTTTACTTACTAACATTTTGAGGACGTGGGAGAAAAACAGAAGATGTAAACTGATGGAGAAACCGGGAGAACATGCACAAAAACCTCCAAACTGAAAGGACAAAGGAACCAAATCCAGAACCTTCATCGATGCATAGTGAAAGTTTGCCACGGTTCTGCGCACAAATCCAGACTTAACTTTGTTTCCTAAACTTAAAAATGAGTTGAACTCATTAATGTTAATCAGTCCAAACAGAATAATGAAACCAATAAATAATGACTGTATTCAAAAATAAACCATGTTAATGGTGATATAAAAGCTTCAGGGGGCTTTTATCTGTTCCATTTAAAGAGCCCTACCACCTACTGCTGCTCCTCCATCCCCCACCCAGGGGACCGGCATCACTCATGTGCTGCCTCCTTCACTTATTTTTACATGAGCCTCAAAACACAGACACAGAGGCCACATTTAGATCCGATTCCTTTGCCCCGAGTAGCAAAACCATTCAGTGGCAAGCAGAGATCTCAGTTAGTTGCCCCAGTGGGTGACGTCCGAAAATAATAAGCCTCCTGAGAACCGGACACTCAAACAAGTCATCCATTTATTTTAAATTACTGCTCAGAAAACGAGGTGCAACCTCAAATGTTTCAAAACACAAAACTTCTTGTGTATTGTAATCTCATCCACGGCCATTAAGTTTCACTCAGCTGCTGAGCAGAGGCTCAAAGAAGACAATAAAAGAGGACAGCGACAAGAGGTCAAGCTTATAGCCAATGTGTAGATGATTCTATAGATGAATAGGTTACCATACATTATAAATACATACTAAGCCACTTTAAAATGTGTTTTTTAATATCTGCACGTTTTGGTACACTTAAAACCAGTTGATATTAATGATGTTTTTTTTTTTTAGAATTTTAATAGAATTTGGATTTTTGTTGTGCTGTTATATTACATGGAATATACTTTTCTTTTTATTGTTAAATGATCGGAGTTAGATTAGACATTAAGCTGTAACTCCAGCGTGTCATTAGGACCTGACTGAAGCACTCTGTTCACTATTTATAAAGAGCTTTAATAATTATTCTAACATTTTTTTCTGATCATGAGATATGAATCTCTCAGGTCTTAGTTTCCCAAAATTTGTCCCGCAGTTAAAAGAGTTCAAGGATAGAGTCAGTTTTCTTTGATTTGATTAGATTGACATCTCGAGATTTTAATATACAAGACGGTTTATGAAAAGAGGATGAACTTGAGCACAAAGTAGTAAATAATATTGAGGCAAATAAATTCAAGAGGAATCTTAATTAAGTGTAAACCCGCCGATCCCGTCGCAGCTCTGACCCCCAAACTTAACGACGCGGTTGAGGTTCTGAAGTTCTGTTTGTATTAATCACAGAAATCATTCGTTCTAGTTAAAGTGAGTCGGTTGACTTCGTGACATGAAACCCCTTTTCGTCTATGATGCATCTTAAAGGTCAGCGCCAAAGCGAGACCCAGTTCAGTGTGAAGGTCTGAGGTCAGCGAAGCAGCGACGCGGGTTTCCAAGACGTCAAGTGAAAAGTGTGCGACTCTTTAGAAAACATCACGCTGCTAATTACATAACATCTCTCCATTCAGACTCAGATACAGAGATCAGATTTGGAGAGGTGCATGGAGATTTTGTAAACATGATGCTGAAGGATGCCACAGAAATTGAAATGTCCACATAACTATTCATTCATTCATTATCTCCCGCTTATCCTCTATTAGGGTCGCGGTGGGGTTCCCCATGCCCATCCAGGGGAGAACGTCTCGGGCGCTGGGCAGATAGACCCAGGACAGGGCGCCAATCCATTGCTGGGCACACACTCACTCACACAGACACACTCTAAACGGGGCAATTTTTGAGAATTCAATTAACTTGATCCATGTTTTTGGACTGTGCGAGGAAACCGGAGAACCCGGAGGAAACCCACGCAGACACGGGGAGAACATGGAAACTCCACCCAGATGGGGATTCGAACCGGGACTCCCTAGCGCTGAAAGGCGAACGTGCTGACCACTAAGCCACCGTGCCGCCCTATATAACTATTATATTTTATAAACACAGACAGTCAGTCCATCTGTTTGTGTTCTACAGTACGTACTGTGTACTCTGTCCTATAATGGTCAGAACCCCAATAGTACCACCACAATAAGTAAGTAAGTAACTTTTATTTATAGAGCATTCTAAATACAACTTGCATTGACCAAAGTGCTGTACATTTTCCAACTAATAACATAAAACATAAAAACACACAGATTTACCAAACCATGACATTATATACATAAACATATGCATCTCTATAAAACAAAAAATAGGCTAAAAACAGCAGCTCAATTATTCTAATGCCTGCCTATAAAGGCATGTTTTCAGGTGAGCTTTAAAGAGAGTAACTGAACAGAGCAGGGATTATGTGGTTGATGCTTTATTCCTATCCCAGCACTGTCATTGAGGTGGAGAAATGATATTATAGCAGCACTGCTGCACTAAAACCCCCTCACCACATCAGTGTCCCTGCAGAACTGACAATAAACAATCCACCACCCAAATGATACCTGTTCTGTGAGGTCTACAGGTTTACAGGTCTTGTAAAACTACAAAGTCCATCTACAGTATATGGTAAATAGAGGAACTAGACAATGGACGTAGAAGGGGACCTGTCCAAAATTCTGACTGGCACTGTAGAATTGTAGTTGTTGAAATAAAATGCCTCAGTTTGTTCCTCTGTGTCTTTATTTTGTTACTAATTATTATCAAATTGTAAATTGTGTTCATGCCTTTAAATATTCAGTGCGCTGAAGCCGGTCCATATTAATCAGAGATGATGGATTTCTGAAAGTTGAAATTGTCTCGTAAGATGAATAAAAGATACAGAAAATAAATAAAAACAGATCACAGTTTCATTAAAAACATGATTGTGTAAGACATGAATAATTCAGTAACGGAAAGCAAATAAAGCAGTTTGCAGCCGTAAGATTAAAGAGACTTATCTGTCTTAAAAGAAAGAACAACGAGGTTATCACCCCCCCCCCCCCGAAACTGTCCCGATTTTAACTCTGATTATGATTGTGCCGGTGACTTTACAGGTGAGAAACGTAAACAGCTGAAATGGAGGAAGGAGGTTGAAAGCTGCTCAACTCTTTGATGTCAAAAAGAATCCTGAACTTTCTTTTTATTTCAGGTGGAGCATTGTTCTCATCTCACAGTCTGAAAGTCCAGGATTTCAGTCCTGCAGGACAGAGTTACAGTTGGTATGGTCTTCCATTTAGCTTCTCCCATAGTCAGATTCGGATTTTACCACAAGCACCTGGTCGAAATACAGAAAGACTGTGACTGTGCCGACTGTGCACAGAAGAATTTGTCCTCCACATGTAACCCAGCTTTGCAGCACAACACACACATATACACAAGTACACACATGTAAGGTGAGCACACGGAGGAACAGTGGGCGGCCCTGTACACTTTACCCAGGGGGCATTTGGTATTAGGTGCACTTCAGCCAAAGCACTTGGTGGGACCGGGAATCGAACCGGTGCCATTCAAGTCGCAAGGCTGGTTCCTTAATCACAAGCCTACGATACAACTGCAACAGACATCCAACAAAAAGTAACTTATTTAACTAAAACTAATTTATTCATCTGGCATGGTGGCTTAGTGGTTAGCACATTCGCCTCGCCATCCCCATCTGGGTGGAGTTTCCATGTTCTCTCCGTGTCCGTGTGGGTTTCCTCTGGGTTCTTTGGTTTCCTCCCACACTCCAAAAACATGGATCAAGGTCAATTGAGTTCTCTAAATTGCCCCATATAGAGTGTGTCGGTGTGAGTGAGTGAGTGAGTGTATGCCCAGCGATAGATTGCCCCCCTGTCCTGGGTGTATCTGCCCAGCGCCCGAAACGTTTTCCCCTGGATGGGCATGGGGAATCCCCCCACCACCACCGCAACCCTAATATAGGATAAAGCGGAAGATAATGGATGGATGGATAATTTATTCAAAAAACATATAATAATAATAATTTTAGATGTATGATTTCCAATATAAAAAATGAAAAGTATTTTTAAATCACAATCCAAAATAAAAGCTTTTTTTGTTTTATCAGTGGCCTCAGACCTCTGGCCTCACTGTCTGTGTAATAAAATAAATAAATAAATGATGAGGTGTTGATAACTCATTTCCCCTGCTGTATATGGGACTCTGTGCTCCTGAAGGTGTTGCGTTTGGTAATCACACGTATAATGGACTTTTGAATCCTATATGTGGTGGCGTTCGCCTGCATGTTTATATGGCATCCACCGGAGCTCTTTAAAACAGAACCCCATCAGAGTGTAATGTGGATCTCAGGTTGGTGTTGATTGCCTCTTGCCACGTAAGGCCCTGCCAGCTACAGCCTGCTGCATGAAACGCTCGATTTTAACGATGCCGATTAAAAGCCCTTTTGTGAAGGAACTGAGAGGACGGTCATTAATATTAAGGCTCCGCTAAAGCTCCAAAGTCCTATGGGCGTCCGGCTCCGCAGTCAATCACAAGCGCCATGGCTCCCCGGAGGAATTCTCAGAGGCCGACTTGTCGCGCCTCCACGCCGTAACTCCGGCTTTTTTCTTTTCTGACTACATATTTCATGCAGTCAGGGATTTTGATACAGCATCCTGTCATGTTTCTTTCAGCACAGCTCCTTGATGGGTGACATTTTGCTTTTACTTTGGAGTAGTAATGCTGCAGACGTTCAGTCGAATGAACTAATTGAGCAACGGGACGAGTTTAAAACAGAGGGATGTAAATGTCATCGCTGTCGGTTGCCATTCTGCGTTAAATGCGTTTGCCTGTAATCTATCATTGGATAATAAATACCCCTATTGCCTTTTCTTGTGCACTTTACCTGCAAATGCTGGGAACTTTTAAAAGAACTGAAGAGGTTCAGCTAAAACCCATAATCTCAAATCTGCTCTGCGTGATGTTTTAGTTCTTATTGTGATTTAAAGTTCAAGTTTAAATTCATGTTCATTTATTTGCTTCTCGCTTTTTACAGCAGTGTAATCATTTCAAAGCAGCACAGTGTTTCAAGCCTGAATCCACAAAGAGCAAGCCGTAGCAACAGTGGCAAGAAAAAAACGCTGTGTTAGGTTGTATTTGAAGGAAGAAACCTTGTGAGGACCGGGGAAACTTTAATGGTACCAAATGGACGCCACCCCAAAACTCTCTCTAAACAACATGCTGAACATATTAATGTGTCTGTAAAGTACAACCCCTTTTCCAAAATGTCTTCACTGCAGCTTCTAATGATTCATAACCCAGCCTGCAGTCTACCTCCTTAAAAATAATGACCTGTCCCGTTTTTTTTTTTTCATTCCAAAAAACAGATTAGAAAATAAATAATTGCTACAAAAAAAAAAAA